>VDFB02068628.1:0-21766 GCA_007258455.2 Sequoia sempervirens
GTGCAGCCTCCATAAATGAGGTTGGGCGCAACCAATGGCTACTCCCTCCTCCTATATGGGGGCAAATCCCAAATAAAAGTATATTTATTTATTTTTTAAATTTTTTTTTTTTAATCATATATTATTTTAATATATAATATTTATATATTATAATATATATATATATATATATATATATATATATTATATTTATATAATAGGTATATATAATGTATATTTAAATAAATTAATTAATGAGTTTAAAATTAGCTATATTTAAATAGATTATTTAAATAATTAAATATATATATATTAAAAAAGGAATAAACTTTATAAGTATATAAATTATATATATATTTAATATATGTGGGTATTAAATTGTTGATTTTACATTAAATATTTTTAGCATAATTAAAATAAAAATTGATTTATTTTAATTAGTTGATTTGTTTTAAAAGATCGTATTTAATGAGTTAAAATGATTGAGCTAGAAAATTAAATGCTTTCTTTAAATTATGCAATAATTATCTAAGTGAATGAATTTTCTATTTTGAGTATGTATGTAGTAAATGAGTTAATTAATGCACTATGCTAATTGAATAAATTGGATTTACGAAATCTTAATATTAGTTTTATTTGATAAGAATTGTTTGAAATTTTTCATTATCTTGTATGGTGTTCAAAATTAGTGAGGCAAATGAGTCATTGTATGCGTAAGTCTTCTAGATGGTTATTTTAATTTTGGGTACGAGTTGTCATAATTGTAGTCAACCTTTGGGTACCTTGGGTAGTGCATCTAATTGTATCTATAATTTTACCTAGTTAATGTGAACGAGATGTATGGACTTGATGTCTGGTTTAGGAGTCATTCTCCTTAGATCGCACATGTGTACCCTTGAGTGTGGAGTTGTTCCACTTGTTGTTTTAGAAGAGTGGCTTGCAATGAGGGTCAACACACAAAGTGGTGTCAGGATAACTCTTAGCAAGTTTGATAATTAAGTGATAACTTAATAAACTTTTAGAAGCTTAGGTTGCATCAAACACTAAACAAGATTAATTGTGTCTCGCTCATAGACCTAAGGGATTGTATAGACTAGGGATGAAATGAGAAGGCTTGGAATGGCAAGGTCATCTATCTTGTCTTCATGAGAGGTATTTGATTCTGCATGAGTGAGCATGGGTATCGGGATTCGGTAGAGGCTACCAGGGAACCCCATGGTGGGGGTCAGAGCCTAGGAAGATTCCTAGAGGATGTCCCTTGAGGAGCTATGTGATGACACTCTTTCTAAGTCAACAGTTTGTATTTGGTTTTGTGAGTTTGGTCTTCGTGACATTCTCAATCTAGTTTATTTCTGGAAGCAATGTGACTTATGTCAGTGATGTGAGAGTCGTATTCGTATGGCCATTCAGTTCATGTGATTGGTTGGGTCAGTGAAAGTTAGCCTATGTCTAGAGATAGTTGGGCTTGCCTAGGATTCCTTGTTACTATCTCCTAGCATGGGGGGTGAGCCTTTGGGTATCACATGGCTGGGAGGAACGTGCATTTTAGTCCGTTTGGTCATCTTCTAGTTTATATGGACGAGATTTTTAGTTGGAGAGCTCGTGTGATCCAGATCTTTCATGCTTTGTTCCTTTCTGTTATTAATGTAATTTATTACCCCTCTTTGTATGAAGGTGGAAGATGTAAATTGTAATCATTCGGGGAATGAGAGTTGCAATCATATTGTAATTCATTTTATTAAAATTATGCGGAATCGCATATACCTTTGATGTAATTTTTATTATGTATGGAATGTATGTGCAGAAGTAATTAAAGATTATGTTTTATTTCATGTAACTTATTGGGTTTAAATAATCTCAGTCTCGTAACCTTAGGGAATGTTGACAATAATTAGTAAACTTACTTATTATTTGTACTTAAACAAAAAAAATTATTGCATTTGACTAGTAAATTACAACTTTCCCTAGGGTTGCGTGGTAGGGCATTACACTTGATAATTTACCACTTTGCAATACATTGTGTTTATTCATACATATGTTGAATTAAATGTTGTTTTAGACAGACAATATAAAAGTCTTCTATTCAAAAATTGGATTACACCATGATGCACCTTAATATAGAGACATTCCTTAGACTTCTAAAATAAACAACTTTGGCAATTGTTTATACATATTAGAACCCTTAAAATAAATGCATTTTAATGCATAACTTTTAAAGCAACTAAAACACAAGAAGAAAAAAAATATACAATCCCATATAAGTTACCAAACGATCTAAAAATTAATTTACAATATCTTTGTGAGAAGCTCCAACTTTATTACCATCAATTTTTTTACCTTCCACTGCACCCTTAGCATAATTATCCAACAAAATGTATGCTATTGTTATTTATGGACTCACTATGCTGCAATTTACAATATTCCATTTTCAAAGGATAAGTGCAAATGATCAAAGAGATCTGGAAAATGGAGTTTATCATGGAACAAGATCAGAAAACGTAAGAGATTTGATCTTTCTATTTATTAATTTACTTTATCTACAGTTTATATGGCATTGCATCATGTATATTATTAACAAACTCATAATTTTCTTTAATTTTTTTTTTTTTTGCAAAATGTTATCTATGTCAGCCAAGAATCAACTTGTCCAAACTTTTCTGGGGATGCTGCCATTTTGCAAACAATTAGTTCTCTTAAAAATTTTTAATGACACATGGTGGTATGGTTTGAGGGTGAATTTTGGCAAACATGATTCCTTGCGTACAATTTGTGACATTCATGTCGATGCATGGGGTTGGTACATGTAATACCCCTCATACTATTTAGACTTATTATCTTTTGTGCCTTGCTTGGATACTGTGATGATACTGTTACTGTTTGATGTGGTTAGCCAGATACTATGGGGATACTGCTATTGGTTGATATGGTTAGTTAGATGCTAGATGATGCTGTTATTCCATTTTGGACATGATTACTTTATATGACATTAGGGTTGATTATATCAGTTAATTTTCTGAATTATGATTTAATGCAGTGATTTAAATTAATATGTTATGAGATGATTGTTAGAAATGTAATTCATTGATTATGCTATAATTGTTAGACTAGGGTGACGAAGGACAATATAGCATCACTCGTTCGCGAGTTCCCTGCTATGTTGCGATTCCTTATCACAATGCAGTACTTTGATTTAATGCTTTGATTTATGTATATATGCACATGTACACAACTTCGTTTGTATGCAGGATTGCAGGTATAAGTCTCGATTCCACACAGCCCGGTAGGAACAAAGGAAACACCAAATATGGATAAATGTTGATACAGAGGTGACAATGAAGTCCTTCCGTCCCATGATGTCAGATCGTCTCGTTTGTCTGGTATTGTTTATTTTCTGTAATTGTCGTCATTGTGGTTGTGTTGTGTATGTCGTACTTTATTAATGTGAGTGTTTAATAGGTGGTGATTTAGTTAATTGAATGTGGATAATAATTGGTTATTTTAATGTTGATTTATTTGTATGAAAATATTTAAATGTTTTATTTAATTTTTATAAAGTCATGTGTTTTGATTAAATAATAATTAAATATTAAAGGTATTTTAATTATTTTAATTAATTATCAGGTGGGGATAATTATTCAAATAATTTATTTAATTAAATAGAAAATGTGTTGTGCAAGAAAGTGGTAAAATAGAAATTAAAGCAAGAAAACAAATAAAAGAACAAAAGACAGTGTGAGCCAATAGGGTTTGAGTGTTGAAAAGAAAGCTTGTTTTAAAGTTTGATTTTTCTTTTAATCTGGGATTTTTGGAGAGTGTTGAAGGATGTGCAATATATTTTATTTATTATGAATTGTTGGGTTTTTTTTACACACACAGAGAGATGTGGATTAGGGAAGTGGTGCATGAGTTTGGTGAATTATTACGGGGGAATTTTAGAAAGGTTTTGAAAACCTTCTATTGTATTTGGAGAAAGAATTTGAGAGGGTGTGAATCTATTTGGTGTATGTTAAGGAGAGTCTTCTGAACAACAAAACAAGATTCAAGTTCGAAGGTGAAGTTCTGTGGAGGAGATTTGGAGGCACGATCAAGGAACACTTCGAGGGCATCAAAATCAACCAGGCATCTTCAGACTCTCGAATAAGCATAGGACTCCAGGTTTTAATCTACTTCTTCCCTCTGGTTTTCTGATTTATGAAAATAGGAAAATAAATTAGATTATTTGGTGAAAAAGAAATAAACCTTAGAAAAGAGAAAATGATTTTTAATAGAGAAAACTACTGAAAAATATTCCTTCATTTTGGCAGCAAATAAATGTTGAGTTAGAAAATAGACAATATATTCTTATATTGAATTTTTTTGGTCTTCTGGAAAATATTAGTAGCTGTCCTAAAAATCTTTATTCTGGTGATTATAAAACATATTCTTTATATTTATATATGTACAAAACTATATTATATTTATACTGTCCCTCTGTCTTATGTGCCTGAGACTGAAATCTCTGTTCCCTTGTAATTTCTAAATGATTACATTATATATATATATATTAGTTCTATTAACTTCTGTGCACATCGTATATCATTCAACCTTTTCTATGTAAATCGATTTTCATTTTTTGAATAGGCCGTCGGCTCGTTTTCCGTACCAGGACGGAATTTGTTTTAAATAAATAAAAATATAACAAAAAAATAAATAAAAGGAAAGCAAAAAAATTAAAATTTAAAGTTTTCTTTTAAATTGTTTTGTGGGAAGGGAGGGACGGCGCAGAACACCTCCCCCCCCCCCCCACGCGCTGCTGCAGCAGTCACATGGACTGCTGTGTGCGCATTCCTATGGACTGCGCCAGCATAGGGGCCCGTGCCTCTTTGGTTAGATTAAGTTTTTTTTTATATATATAGATTTAATATATTTTGTTTTTAAATATGTTTGTTAGATTTTATATATATATATAAATAAAATTAATGTTATTTTATTAATTAATGAATATTTAATTTAATAAATATAATAATTATAGTTAATTTAGTTAATTTATTGAATATGTTAATTATAATTTATTTATGATAATTGAAATTTATCGAAAATGGAATTTTGATTATTTTATTTAATATTTTTATTTTAAAAGTAAAATTAGGAATATGTAATTTTTAATGTTAATTAGTTATATTTTAATAGTGTAATTTTATGTTCGATATAAATAATCAATTTTGTTATTAAATAAATAATTTTCATATATTATAATATTAGCACTATTTAATTATTGTTTTGATTAAACAAAGATGTTAGACAAAATTTAGCCTGTAGTTGTGATTGTGGGACAACCGTATTGAGTTAGTTATTTGGGAATGGGATCCACCTTATTAGTGCAACCTTGCAAATTTGTAATGTGAGTTTTCCTGTTATGATATATTTCTCTTTATCGCTTTGTGCTGTCTATGTGGGAACTTTGTTGTGTTTTGAACCTTAGTTGGTTAGTGTAAATCTTGGTCTCCTCCAGATGCATGTTTTATAGCTTTTGATGTTTACACTTGTATTTTGTGTTTAGGATATTACTTGATTTTTGAGCTTATTTATTATTTGGAATGGTTGTATGTGGCTGTAGTCATTGTGATTATGATCTATTGCGAGTTGGATTTGCCTCGCATGAGCTTGTTTTGAGTTTTATGCTTTAAATGTTATCCTCATTTTGGATATATTTTCGGAGTTGAAATTTATTGGCATTTTGGTTGGAAGGGTTGAACAGCGTTGTAAGATCTTTTGGTTATGAGTGATGCGAGAGGGTTAATGCCTCGCATGGTTCTTGTTTTGGTATTTCGTTCTTTTTGTGCTAGTTCAACCCTTGCCTACTTGAGATATGTTAGGGGTCATAGGGAGAGTGGCTCTTCATGGGCGCCGACGCCTCGGGTAAGAGAAAGTGCCAGGGGAACCCACGTAAGAGTAGTTAAACAAGTGATAACCTAAAAATAGAATTTAGGGGGATGGGTAGTAAAACATACAAGATAAAGAAAAATGGATTCCTTGTCTATGCATTAGGGCTACCGTAGACTAGTGATAGACTGAGTAGGCCGTGGTCGGCAAAGTCATAGTCTCATCTTCATGAGAGATTATCGGCTCCGCATTAGCTACCCTATGGTGCCGGTGCCTCAGTAGGAGGAAGGGCCAGGTGATCCATAGATGGGTGTCGGCGCCTCGGTTAGGAGGAAGTGCCAGGGGATCCCATGAGAGCTATGCGATGACACTCTCCACTAGACACCCTTGTAGTTCTTGTTGCCTCTAGATTTTGTATTTTTATGTTATTCTGATTTTAGGGCTAGGGAATCCATAGGTGGGTGCCGGCGCCTCAGTTGGAGGAAGAGCCAGGGGATCCCATGAGAGTTATGTGATGACCCTCCCTACTTGACACCCGTCTGACTTGTTCTTGTTGCCTATTGGAATGGTGTATTGAATGGTTGATTCAAAGTTATTATGGAATCGTGTTCTTTATATTGGTTCTGATTGATTTGGAAATGTATTTTAGGTGTTGGTTCGGTTCTTCTAGATGTTATCTCCTTGTGATGTTCTTTGAGTTCTTGTGATTTGATTTATGATTGTTAAGTGTTAGTACTTCATGTTATCGTAATGAGTTCTTGGTTTCGCTTGTTATGTGTCTTGAGTACGTTGATGGTTTTGCATTGCTTACTTGGGTTGTACTTATTTTTATCATATTGTGGTGAGTCGGTTGACATCCATGGTCGGGTTCACTTCCTCATCACCTCTGAGCACAGGGGGTGAGTTACTTCGTAATTCACATGGTTGGGTGGAACGTGCTCCGCACCCGTTGGGTTCCCCATCAGCGTCATGTCATCTCAGCTTTCCGTAGTGCAAATGTTCCAGTGATCAGTTGTACTTCATGTTCCTTTATCTTGTATCAATCCCCATGTTGGGAAATTCAATGTAATTCTTGTATCAAAGAAAATTGTAATGTAATATTATTTCAATGAGGTAATAGTTAGGTTTGATTTGGATTTTGTTAAAAGATTTACCATGGATGTAATTGTGCGATGTTGTCATACTCGCATCATGACTATCAGTTGTATCATTGTATATGGTTTTCATTGATCAATGGTTATGTTAGTTTCATTATCTTTATTATTTTTTGTGGTTGCAATGTAACCTCGCGTGCCCCAGAGGACCAAGTGTATTAATGTTGTGTGTTATGCTATGTGTTTATGGTTTAATGTTGTTACATGTTACTTCTATTATTTTAAAAAAAAAATTATTCGCATTATGTGTGTGTTCTCTGGGGTTTGCACAACGGGCGTTACAGTACTCCAATGTCCTTGGCTTTGATGATGAATGTGAAATGATACATTTGCTTCTTCTCTACTAGCTAGACTGTTATCCATGCATATTTTCATCTCTTCAAAATTTACTGTGTGAGGTTTTGGTGTTCAAATGATAGACACCATTCTTGATGATGTCATTGAACAGTTGACAAGAACCTTGCCAACCAATAGGATTGTTCTCGATTCAAGTAAATTGTTTAGTTTGACTTAGAAAGAATGAAAATGTCAGAGATATTCAAAGATATCATCAGCGACATCAAATAAGACTTCTTCAAGTTAACAACTCATGAAATATTAAATTTATATTTTACGAAGGAGACCAACTCATAAAACCTTTCTAACTCCTTATTTTTTATTTTGAATGCATTTTCTATTCAAGTGTGGGAAATAGTTAATCCTTTTCATGAAATATCTATTTGACTTTTGATAATTTACCACTTTGCAATACATTGTGTTTATTCATACCTATGTTGAATTAAATGTTATTTTAGACAAACAATACAAAAGTTTTATATTCATAAATTGGATTACACCATGATGCACCTCAATATAGAGGTATTCAAGCTTAGACTTCCAAAACAAACAACATTGGGAACTATTTATACAGATTAGAACCACTATTTAATAGATGTATTTTCATGCATAAGTTTTAAATCAAGTAAAGCACAAAAAAGAGAAAAATTTACAATCCCATATAAACTATTTAAACAACTAAAAAATAATTTACAATTTCTTCGTGAATAGCTCCAATTGCATTGCCATCAATTTTCTTATCTTCCATTGCACACTTAGCATAATTATCCGAAAAAATGTATACTATTGCTAATTATGGACTCACAATGCTGCAATATACAGTCATCTATTTTCAAAGGATTTGTGCAAAATAGCAAATATATCTGGAAAATGGTGTTTATCACAAAACGAAAACAAAAAATGTAAGAGATTTTTGTTTCTATTTTTAATTTGTTTTATCTACAATTTATATGGTGTTGCATCATGTATATTATTAACAAATTTTTATTTTATTTTTTAAATTTTTTTTGCAAAATGTTGTCTACGTTAGCCAAAAAATCAACTTGTCCAAGCTTTTCTAGGGATGCCAACATTTTACAGATAATTAGTTCTCCTAAGTTTAGCTAATGACCCATGGTGGTATGGGCGGGGGGTGAATTTTGGCAATCATGTTTCCTTGCATGCAACCTGTGGTATTCACATCGATGGATAGGGTTAGTACTCCAATGTCCTTGATTTTGATGGTGAATGTGAACTAAGAGATTTGCTACTTCTCTACTGGATAGACTGCTATCCACGCATTTTCATCTCTCAAATATTTACTTTGCGAGGTTTTGGTGTTCAATTGATAGACACCAATCTTGATGATGTCATTGAATAGTTAACATAAACCTTTCCAACCAATAGACTTGTTTTTTATTCTAGTGAATAATTTGGTTTGACTTTCAAAGAATGTAAATGTCATAGATATTCAAGGATATCATCAACAACATCGAATAAGACTTCTTCGACTTGACAGTTTATGAAATGTTAATTTTATATTTTAATGAGGAGACCAACTAATAAAACCTTTCTAACTCATTAATTTTTATTTTGAATGTATTTTCTATTCAAGGGTGGGAAATAGTCAGTCCATTTCATGTAGTATCTACTTCACCCTTGATAATTTACCAATTTTCAATACATTGTGTTTATTCATGCCTATGTTGAGTTAAATGTTGTTTTGGACAGACAATATAAAAGTATTATATTCATAATTGGATTACACGATGATGCACCTCAATATAGTGGTATTCCTCAGACTTTAAAAATAAACAATATTGGGAACTGTTTATACAGATTAGAACCCCTAAAATAGATGCATTTTCATGCATAACTTTCAAAGCAAGTAAAACACAAAAAAACAAAAAAATTATAAGTCCATATAAACTACCAAAAGAACTAAAAATTAATTTACTATTTCTTCATGAGTAGTTCCAACTATATTGGCATCAATTTTTTTATCTTCCACTGCACAGTTAGCATAATTATCCAACAAAATGTATACTATTATTTTTTATGGACTCACTATGTTGCAATTTACAATCTTCCATTTTCAAAAGATCTGTGCAAAATATCAAATATATCTAGAAAATGGTGTTTACAACAAAATGAAAATGGAAAGTGCAAGAGATTTGATCTTTCTATTTTTTTAATTTACTTCATCTAGAATTTATATTGTGTTGCATCATGTATATTATTAACAAGGTTATCATTTTCTTTATTTTATTTTGTTTTTGCAAAATGTTGTGTATTTTATTCAAGAATCATCTTGTCCAAACTTTTCTAGGGATGCCACCATTTTGCAGACAATTTAGTTCTCCTAAGTTTTGCTAATCAAACATGGTGGTATGGGTGGGGGGACGAATTTTGGCAAATATGATTCCCTGCATGCAACCTATGACATTCACTTCAATGCATGGGGTTGGTACTCCAATGTTTTTGACATTGATGGTGAACATGAAATAATACATTTGCTTTGTATGTACTAGCTAGATTGCTATCCATTCATTGTCATCTCTCCAATATTTTTTGTGTGAGGTTTTGGTGTTCAATGATTGGTAGAAACATTTCCAACCAATACGCTTGTTTTCGAGATAGTGATTTGTTTAGTTCGACTTACAAAGAATGAAAACATTAGAGATATTCAAGAATATCATCCATGACATCGAGTGAGACTTCTTCATCTTGGTAGGTCATTAAATGTTAAATTTATATTTTAATGAAGAGACCACCTCATAAAACTTTTGTAACTCATTTTTTCATTTTGAATGCATTTTGTATTTAATGGTGAGAAATAGTCAATCCATTTCATCTAATATCTACTCGACCCTTGATAATGTACCACTTTGCAATATAAATTATCAAGGGTGAAGTAGATATTAGATGAAATGGATTGACTATTTTCCACCATTGAATACAAAATGCATTCAAAATAAAAAATGAGTTAGAAAAGTTTTATGAGGTGGTCTCCTCATTAAAATATAAATTTAACATTACATGAGCTACCAAGTTGAAGAAGTCTTACTCAATGTCGTGGATGGTATCTTCTTGAATATTTATGACGTTTTCATTCTTTGTAAGTCGAACTAAACAAATCACTATAATCGAGAAAAAATCTATTGGTTGGAAATGTTTCTATCAACTGTTCAATGACATCATTAAGGAATGGTGCCTATCAATTGAACACCAAAACCTTGCACAATAAATTTTGGAGAGATGACAATGCAGGAAGAGCAGTCTGACTAGTAGAGAAGGAGCAAATGTATTATTTCACATGTTGACCATCAAAGTGAAAGACATTGGAGTACAAACGCCATGTATCAATGTGAATGTCACAGGTTGCATGTAGAGAATCATGTTTGCCAAAATTTTCCCCCCATCCATACCACCTTGCGTGATTAGGAAAACTTAGTAGAACTAGTTTTTCTACAAAATGGTGACATCCCTCGAAAAGCCTAGACAAATTGATTCTTGCCCAACATAGAGAACATTTTGGAAAAAAGGTAAGATTAACAAAAATTATGTGTTTGTTAATAATATGCATAATGCAAGACCACATAAATTGTAGATAAAGTAAATTAAAAAATAGAAAGATCAAATCTCTTACATTTTCTGGTTATGTTTTGTGATAAACACCATTTTCTAGATATATTTGCTCATTTGCACAAATCCTTTGAAAATCAAAGACTGTCAATTGCAACATAGTGAGTCTATAATTAAAAATAGTATACTTTTTTTTGGATAATTACGTTAAGTGTGTAGTGGAGATAGAAAATTGATGGCAATACAGTTGGAGCTACTCATGAAGAAATTGTAAATTAATTTTTAGTTCTTATGGTAGTTTAGACGAGATTGGAAATTTTTTTTTGTGCTTTAGTTATTTTAAAAGTAATGCATGAAAATGTATCTATTTTAGGGATTCTAATTTGTATAAACAATTCCCAATGTTGTTTATTTTTGTGTAATTTTGAAGTCTGAGGAATACTTCTACATTGAGGTGCATCATGGTGTAATTTAATTTATGAATAGATTTTTTTTTTATTGTCTTTCTAAAACAACATTTAATTCAACATAGGTATGAATAAACATAATGTATTGTAATGCGGTAAATTATCAAGGGTGAAGTAGATATTACATAAAATGGGTTGACTATTTCCCACCCTTGAATAAAAAGTGTATTCAAAATAAAAAATAAGGAGTTCGAAAGGTTTTATGAGTTGGTTTTGTCCTTAAAATATAAAATTAACATTTCATAAGCTACCAAGTTGAAGAATTCTTATTCGATGTTGTTGATGATATCTTTGAATATTTTTAATGTTTTCATTCTTTGGAAATCAAACTAAACTATTCACTGTAATCGAGAAAAATCCTATTGGTTGGAAAGGTTTCTGTCAATTATTCAATTACATCATTAGGAATGGTGTCTATAAATTGAACACCAAAACCTCGCACAATAAATGTTGGAGAGATAACAATGTGTGGATAACAATCTGTCCAGTAGAGAAGGAGCAAACGTATCATTTCACGTTCACCATCAAAGTCAAGGACATTGGAGGACCAACACCATGCATTGATGTGAATGTCGTAGGTTGCATGAAGAGAATCATGTTTGCCAAAATTCACCCCTCACCCATACCATCATGCGTCATTAGTAAAACTTAGGAGAACTAAATTGTCTATAAAACGGCGGCATTCTTCGAAAATCTTGGATAAGTTGATTCTTGGCTGATATAGAGAACATTTTGCAAAAAAAGAAAAATTAAAAAAATTATAAGTTTGTTATTAATATACATGATGCAACACCATATAAATTGTAGATAAAGTAAATTAAAAATTAGAAAGATCAAATCTCTTATGTTTTCCAATTTTATTTTGTGATAAAAACCATTTTCCAAATATATTTGCTCCTTTGCACAAATGCTTTGAAAATGGAAGACTGTAAATTGCAACATAGTGCTAGTCTATAAATAAAAATAGTATACATTTTATTGGATAATTATGCTAAGTTTGCAGCAGAAGATAACAAAATTGATGGCAATATAGCTGGAGCTACTCATGAAGAAAATATAAATTACTTTTTAGTTCTTTTGGTAGTTTATATGGGATTGTAAATTTGTTTTTTTTGTGCTGTAGTTGGTTAAAAAGTTATGCATAAAAATGTATCTATTTTAGGGGTTCTAATCTATATAAACAATTCCCAATGCTTATTTTGGAAGTTAGAGGAATATGTCTATATTGAGGTGTATTATGGTGTAATCCAATTTATGATTAGAAGACTTTTATATTGTTTGCCTAGAACAACATTTAATTCAACATAAGTATGAATAAATTTGATAAAACACAATGTATTGAAAAGTGGTAAATTATTAAGGCTAAAGTAGATATTATATGAAATGGATTGACTATTTCCCACCCTTGAATAAAAAGTGCATTCAAAATAAAAAATGAGTTAGAAAGGTTTTATGAGTTGGTCTCCTCCATAAAATATAAATTTAACATTTCATGAGTTGTCAGGTTGAAGAAGTCTTAGTCGATGTCATGGATGATATCATTGAATATCTCTAATATTTTAATTGTTTGTAAGTTGAACTAAACAATTCACTATAATCGAGAACAAACCTATTGTTTGGAAAGGTTTCTGTCAATTGTTCAATAAAATCATCAAGAATGGTGTTTATCAATTGAATACCAAAACCTCATACAATAAATGTTGGAGAGATGACAATGTGTGGATAGCAGTCTAACCAGTAGAGAAGGAGCAAAAGTATCATTTGACGTTCACCACCAAAGTCAAGGACATTGGAGTACCAACCCCATGCATCGATGTGAATGCCATAGGTTGCATGTAGGAAACCATTTTTGCCAAAATTCACCCTCCACCCATACTAGATTGTATCATTAGCTAAACCTAAGAGAACTAATTGTCTACAAAATGGCACCATCCCTAGAAAAGCTTGGAAAAATTGATTCTTGGCCAACATAGAGAACATTTTGCAAGAAGAGAAAAAATTAAAGAAAATTATAAGTTTGTTAATAATATACATGATGCAACACCATATTAATTGTAGATAAAGTACATTAAAAAATAGAAAGATCAAATCTCTTACATTTTTTATTTCGTTCTAGTGATAAACACCATTTTCCAGATATATTTTCTTATTTGCACAGTTCATTTGAAAATTGAAGATTGTAAATTACAACATAGTGAGTATAGAATTTGTTGGATATTTATGCTAAGTCTGTAGTGAAAGATAAGAAAATTGATGGTAGTAGAATTGGAGCTACTCACAAAATCAAACAAGCTATCTTTTGTGTGATACATTTTATTAGGTCGACAAGTTATCTTTTGTGTGATACATCTTATTAGGGCGACCTAATTGTTGTAGGTGTCTGTGGATGAAGTTGATATATATGTAATATATTTTTCAATGGTTTGGTGAGACAGATCAATGTGATGTGCAGTTCATGTGAATTGTGCAAGTATAAGGCGAATGCAGAGCAAAAAAAAATGTTAGTGCAAATTAGTATGAAGAATGTAAAGTTAGTATATTGAGTTTCAATGGAACTATATTCCATTATGTTGTAGATGCATTTGTAACAATTCAACTTCTAGCTGTGAGCCACTAGTCTCTTCTATTTTTTTTCTTTTTGTGGGTAGTGACTACACTAGGATAGTGAATCCACATGTAGTGAGCAATTCTGTAATATCTTATAATCAGTTACAATATATTGTGAGCTAATCCTCACCATGGTTTTCCCTCATTGGGTTGTCCACATAAAAGTCTAGTGTTTTTTTATGTTATGTGCTTGCTTTCATTATTTCCTTTCTTACTGCAAATTGAATGAGCTATGTAGAAAGAATGTTTAAATGTTAAGTGGTTTAAAAGAATATTGATTCACCCCCCTCTTAGTACTCTATGTGTTCAATACTTGGTATTAGAGCTTGGTTATTTGGGAGGAGCTTAACTGCTTGGGGAAGATCTTGGAGGTTGAACACATGGGTATTAGAATATTTCCTACTCTTTCAGAAGGGATACTTGTTGGTGGGTTCACAAAAGAATAGTGTATGGTGTACATGAATGGAGAATTCAAAATATCCCTTGAAGATTTGGAAAGGATTGAAAGTGAGAAAAAAGATTTGAAAAAAAATGTTCAAAGAAGTAGATGAATGTATCAGAAAGTTGAGAGAGCAAATCATAATAGCGCTTGGGGAAGATCTTGGAGGTTGAACACATGGCTGTTAGAAGATTTCCTACTCCTCCGGAAGGGATACTTGCTGATGGGTTCACAAAAGAAGAGTGTATGGTGTACATGAATGGATAATTTAGAATAGCACTTGAAGATTTGGAAAGGATTGAAAGTGAGAACAAAGATTTGAAAAAAATGTCAAAGAAGCAAATGAATGTATCAAAAAGTTGAGAGAGAAAATCAAGAAATTCAAAGAAATACATAAGGAAGTTAGTGAGTACTTGAAGCAAGGAAATGAAACAATTACTAGTCTGAAGGTGCAAGTTGAAGAAAGAAAAGTGTTGAAGAATGTTTGAATGCAAAAGTGAAGCAAATTTGAAGAGTGTTTAAAGCTTGAAGAAGTTGTGAATTTGAGATCAGATTTTGATAAAGCAAAGAGTCATGAAGAAAAATTCAAGATGAGCTCTACAAACCTTGATGAAATGATTGCAAATTAGAACAGATCTAAAGACAAAGAAGGATTAGGGTTTCAGAAAGGGGAAAGCTCAAAGACAGATCGAACTTCAAATCAGGCTACAAAGAAGACTGAGGACAGGAAGAACCAAAGTTTGAAATCTCGGACTTGGCATCCCAAAATAGGACTTGGACTCAAGACTCGACACAAACTCAACAAATAACTCGGCTAGGACTCGACAAAGAAGAAAATCGTAGTTTTATTAAAAAAATAAATAAATTAATGTTGTTAGAGAACATAAGAGCTTAATTTGATTATCAATTTCACATAATTCAAATATTACACATGTTATATGATCTTCAAACACTCAATATTTGAAATTTCATCATTCATACTCATAGTTTCAAACTTTCAAATGAAAAAAAAAAACAAAAACAAATTTTAAATATTCATATTCATTGTTTCCAGGCAATGCCAAGAGTCCTAAGTCAGGACTCGGGATTTCAACTCTAGGGCTTGTGCAAGTCACTTACGCCATTCCTCAAAATATGAGAAGAACAATGGAAAATAGGTCCATAATCAAAGGAGAGACTTCAAACGACCACCTATTAGACAACCAAATGTACAAAGGTTCCCATCGTTTAATGGTTTATCTTTTTCTTGCAATAGATTTCGACATAAGGCTATAACAATGGTATAAAGTTCCAATCTTTTAATGGCTAATGTTATGCATGCAATGGATTTGGTTACAAAGCTAATAAATGCAGATCTAAAATGAATGGAAGCAAACCTATTCAAAAGATTGTCATATGTTACGATTGCAGTAGGCCTAGACATATCTCTAAGTTTTGTAGATGTACAAATGTGAAGAACAACTCGATAAGGAAGAATGATCTGGGGAAAAAGATATATATAGTAGAGATAAATAAAGAGATGGACAAGATTTGGAAAAAGAAGGAAGAAGGTGAAACTAAGTCTGAGTCTATACTAGCATTTGGTGTAGATGTTTCCTCCAAAAACAAAGAAGAAAGCTTTGTCTTAGGGGAGCATTAATAGAAAATTATTTATCCCTTGCCATAGAAATGGTGTTGATACTTCAACACATTTGTATGAGGTGTGGGTTAATATGCTTGACCTATTGGAGAAAGAATTAGTGAAAAATATAATGAAATGGAAATTTGTGGAGCATTTGAAGTTGATTGTGCATACAGTTAGGTTTTTTTTTCCAACTTTTCAACTTGAGTATTCATGTGAAATTAGGTCAATTTATAAAAGGTTTATTAGTGACTTTCATACACAATCTGAGTCATTTGCAAACGAGCATTTGAGAAGAGCAGAATAGTGAAAGAATGAAGTGGAGTGATCGAAGAAATTGAGATTTCGTACAAGAAAATCCCTAGCTGGAAGCAATTCAAAGGTATTTTACAGTTTCTATTTGCCCTAGTTTTAGAACGCACTTCCAATTTTGTAGAAAAATGTATACACCACAAGTTGTAGAGGTTACAGATTCTTTGTGCCCTAAATTTAAATGACATCCTGACAAATCTCTGATGGATGATTTAGATGCTACATTTTTGCACATCCTATATGGTGTTTTACACACAAATGATGTTAGGGAATACATTCATGTTAAAATGGAAGAATATAATCATACAAAGCTGAGTAATGTGTGGTACAAAGAACTCATCATAGATGATCTCGAGTTGAAATCAGAGTTTGAGATTTTGGTGGAGAAGAAACTCGATGTCTTGGATAGGTTCCCCATCTTTTGTTATGTAGATGCATGGGTGACTTATACTTTGAGCTGCATTCTTGAAAGGTTGCTCTAGTTGGATATACCACATTTGATCAACAAAGAAGCTATTAGGGTTGTCATTGGTTTGTGCTCAACTATACCAGCTTTGCTGCTCAAGTTAGTAAAAAATGAAATTATGATGGAGCGAATAGGTGCGAAGTATGATAGAAGTGAATTGACAATAAAGGACTTCATAATACCGACAATTAAGTATGCTTCAATGATGATAAGATAGAAAATATACTTCACCAATAGAGAAATTTCAGTATCAGTGACCACCATCAATACAACATATGAGATGGTTGAGAAGGGTGAAGACTATGATCTATGTGAATTGTTGAGATTGCAACTTTTGGAAAATATGCAAAAGACAAAGATTCTAAGTATGCCTTCAAGTTTGGCACTTTGATTATTTGTTTACTATTTTGACTTTCTGAAGGATATTCCCGATACAAGGAGCATTGTGTGGCAAAAGGATAGACCTGTAGCCCATTAGATCAGAGATCATTTGATGAGGTTGGGAGGCTCAAATGCATAGAAGAATTCTCTCTAGGGTTTCTTCAAAAAATTAAAAAAAAGATGCAAGAAAGAGAGAGAATACCAAAGCATTTTGTTGAAATATACAGGAATGACATTATTTTTATGGTAAGTAAAGATTGTTGCATAATGGATGCTGGTGAGCCTAGAACTGTGTGGATCCTAGAAATGGGATATGAGGTTGAAGGAGATGTAATAATTGGTTTGGTTGACCTTGTGTTAAGAAAACCTAGGGACACTTCTCAAGAGTAGTATGGCACCTATGAGGAGAAATCCATGGAGGTGCATTTAGAGAAAAGACAAAAATAGATTTAAAGAAGATTGTTGACAAGATGACCTCAATAGTTGCGGAGGAAATGGACCTCACAAAAGAACAAGTTGAGAAGGAAAAAGCCATGTCTAGCTCATCGAGAGAATCATCAAGTATCATAAGATCTTATAGAACAACTACCACTCCTTTGGTTGCTCCAAATTCCTCTGGGACTAAGTTTGTAGTTGGAGAGAAAAGAAAAGCATTTGTAAGTTCTCTGGTGAAGGATAAGACACCTCTGACAACATATCAAACTGGCCCTTCAAAGAGAAGGGTAAAAGAAAAGCTACAAGGGAAAAGTATATGGGTGTGAATGTGAAGATGAAGAAGAAGAAGTACCACAATTGGTTCAAAAGAGGAAATTAGAAGCTCCAGAAGGTGAAGCAAGTACAAAGAAAGAAAAGATTGATATTGAAGATACCGACAATGAGCCTGAGGTTGAAAAAGAAAAACAAGTCTACAAAATACAAATGAGGAAGAAGCCCAAAACTTCCAAAGAGAAAAAGACAGCGGATGACAAAAGCAAGAAGAAGAAAGAGACTCCGAAAAGGGCATAACCCTATGAAACTTGATGCTTTGTTCAATGGGATTGTTAAGCATGAGATGTTAGGAGAAACTATTGCCCTGTACACTATTGTTGATGACATAGATAAGGCTACCATTGAAGAAGCTATTGTAAAGTATATTATTACTTTTGAAGTTAATATGAAGAATATTGAGAAGCAATTGCTTGAAGAATTAAGGAATGCACTATATGCAAGAAGATAGGAGTAAATTGATAAAGAGGCAAAGTTGAGAGTATTTTCGATGGAAAAGATTACTGCACCTCTATCAAATTAAAAAACACACACATTTGCTCAAGTGTATAATAGGGAATTTTGAACTAAGGAAGCGGTTACCACCCTTTTGAGAAGAGATCAAAATGATCTTGAGAGGCTCCAGAATGATTCTATAGATAAGGTTGCTGATTTGGAAAAAAGTTTAGGAATGACCCCAAACACAGAAGATCAAATGCATGAGTACATGCCACCTCCAAAAATCAATATTGCAGAGTAAGTACAACAAGAAGATTCTCAACATGAGCATGGGGCTGAAGAAGATGTGTAAAAGGATATTCTTCTAGAAGTGGAAGAAAATGTTACAAAAGGAGGAGTTACTAGTGGAAACGAAACTACAAATAAAGATGTTATTGATAATGCTCCTCTAGTAGGAGAAAACGTCACTACAGAGGTAAAATCTATATAGAAACAAAATGAGGATATTGCTATAGGAAATATCTCACCTCCTCCATATGTTGAGGTTATTGTAGAGGATGCACAAGGCAACTCAAAGAAATATATGGCTCTGGATAACAAGGATCATTTTTTTTTATGAAGAGAAAGAGGATGAAGATACATAAAAGGATGATATGCAAAAGTCTAAGGATTCATTTGATATAGAGGAGAAGGATGAGGAGACATTGGTTAATACTTGTGACAAAGAAAAGGATTTGAAGGAAAATGTTGTAGAAGATAAAGCAAAGTTGGTTGGAGAATCCTTTGGTTGCTCTAGAGATCCTTTGAAAAATTTTCTAATTATGCAATTAAAGTTTCAACTAGTAGTATCTACCCAATTATTGCAACTTCCTATGCAATAGGGGTATGTGGACATGGACAAATCTCTCCATTGCACAAGCTTCAATTGTGTGATGGGTTTCATGCTTTTGCACAAAAATAAATTTTTGAGACACATCAAAAGAGTGGAGAGATGATTGATGAAGTAGTAAAGATTTTGTAGGTGAGCATACCCAGAGTAAGTATTGATAACTCTCTATTGGATATGGAGAATCTAAAGTTTTTACTTGATTCCTTCAAAGAGTATTCTTGTGGATTAAATGAGAAGTTGGAGAAGGAGATGGACAAAAAGGTAAATGAGAAGAGATTATTGGATGAGACTGAGAAGTGTGCCTCTGTACACAACAAATTTCAAGATAATCTCAAGAGTGTACAAGATTGCTTGGCAGAAGATAAAATGTTATTTCAATTCTGCATGAAATAGCCAAGCTCTACAAAGACCATAAAAGATGAGATGGACTCAATTGAGTCCCAAAGAGATAAAGCCTCTGATGCCTATGAACTAACACAAGATTTCAATGGAAGCACAAGGTCTACTATAGAAAATTTTACATGAGCAGTTCTTCCAATTGCAAGTTCAAAAGGAGAAGGTTATAATACAATTTGGTCATCTTAAGGATATAATGCAATTTGGTCATCTTGGTGGAAGATAAAATGTTATTTCAATTCTGCATTAAATAGCCAAGCTCTACAAAGACCATAAAAGATGAGATGGACTCAATTGAGTCCCAAAGAGATAAAGCCTCTGGTGCCTATGAACTAACACAAGATTTGGATGGAAGCACAAGGTCTACTATAGAAAATTTACATGAGCAGTTCTTCCAATTGCAAGTTCAAAAGGAGAAGGTTATAATGCAGTTTGGTCATCTTAAGGATCTAGTGAATTCCAATTCATGCCTATCTCCAATGCCTTGATGAGTACAGATAAAGCTTCTAAGTTAAATCTGACACCTTGCTCTTCAGATGATAGTGAAGAACTTTTGATGGAATTTGAGTCTTGGAGCAAAATGCTTGGCCTCGCCAAGAAGAGTTGGGAAGAAGGGAAGTAGGAATGACAAACACATCAGAAAAAGCTTCAAGTTTCAAACACTTCTTCTGAGTGATTGTATTTCTTTTCTATGTATTTTAGTTTGTTCAAATTTTAGTGTATATATGCAGATGTCATAGGATAATTTTCCAATGCAAAATTTTGTTGGGCAACACTCTTGGGGGGAGTTATTAAAGTTTTCAATCTATTATTGTCTTGTATATATATGTACATTTTAGTTAGGGGGAGTTTTAGTATATGAGAACATAATTATGTGCCCTTTTCCCTTGATGTCAAAAGGGGAGAAAAATGAGTGTGTTCCTGTTTGTGTCTAGTTTATGGTAAACTTATGTGAAAACCATGAAAGGACAATAAGAGGTTCCTTTCATTTGAATCAAGATCATGAGCCACAAGAGTTGGGCTTACTATATTTGAAAGTATTAAGTTTGAAAAGAGAAGAATGTAGACATCATCAATATTGCGAACAATTGTATAGGAAAGCAGCTGGCTATAGATATCCTTTGACTATCGGACTTCTTGGAAGTGTGGTCAGTCAATGATGAGTTCACTAGAAGTGAAAGCAAGATAAGTTCTCGTATGTAGGCGATCATGTACAATAGGATCTAGATAGTATTATGTAGACCTAAATTATGCATAGGCATACTATCCTTTTTGCAAATTGTGTGATGTTCTTTTTTCCCACTGTTCACACTAAGGGGGGGTGTTAGAGATTAGTGTTAACATGTTTAAATTATCATTATAAGTATGCGTAAAAATATTAAGTTGTTGAGAAACATCTTAATATTATTGTTAGTATGGTTTATTAAAATATTATTGTATTTGGTTATACAGGATTGTCTTAAAAGATGTTAGAACTTTTTTAAGTAAAGGAGTGGTTATAGAAGGTTATACTAGTTGTCCTATAATTTAGGAGATAAATACTCTTATAAATATGTATTGAACAAAAATGTGGGTGTGTGGAATATAGAAGCAATATTATTTTTTGTATACTTTTTTTTGGCTTCTATCGCTTTGGCCATATTTCTTATACAAGTCTGAATTTTGTAGTATTTGATCATTCTCCCAAGTGGCATCCTCTACTGGTAAGTTCTTCCATTTGACCAAGCATTCTCTAATGGTCCTCTTCCTCAATTTGTGCTCTCTGAAATTTATCACTAGTTCAGGAACAAGCAAAAGCTTCTTTTCATCCAAAGGGGGTAATTTTGAAGAAGCAACAACATTGTGTCCAAGCACCTTTTTGAGGCGTAACACATGGAAGACATTATTTACCTTGCTACTCTTTGGTAGCTCCAACTCATGTGCCAATTCTCCAATCCTTTTGGAGACTTTGAATGGGCCATAGAAATGTGGCTTCAACTTTTCTGCTTCACTCTTCTTGAGAGTAGACTACCTATAGGGTTGCAATATTAGATATACCATGTCTCCAACCTAGAATGCACACTCAACATGGCTCTGATCTGCATACAATT
>VDFB02068629.1:0-33988 GCA_007258455.2 Sequoia sempervirens
TCTAGGTGGTTTGGAGCTTGAGGATCCTTTGAAGACAAAGTTGCAAGATTGAATAAAGGTGACAAGGTTTTCATCTTCATGAAAAGTCACCTATAGGCCAGAATTCAAGCTCTTAGACTTAGAGATTTGACAAGATAGAAGCTATAGGAAATCACTACAGAATACTAGAGTTTCATCCAAACCCTAATATTGGGACTAAATCGTCACCTTGGGCGTATGAGTTCCAATACTGTCTTTTTTCCAAATTTTAGGAGATCTAGATCAGTCACTAAGAGATTCCAATTTTTACATAGAAACCCTAATATGGGACTAAATCACCCAAACTGGCATATGAGTCCTAGTGAGCATTAAAATTCATAATTTTAGGGTTTTAGAGCTTTTTTAGATCAAATATTTCTTCTAGGTACCCCTCTGCTCATTCTCAGTTTGTTATTCTACATTTTAGTTCCATACTCTATGTCATATAGTTAGGTTTTCACATTGCATTCATCTCTTTCTTTCCAAGCATTTTGTTGGTGATGAACCCCCTTATTTTCTTTGATCACACCCTAGGACACCATTCTAGCATATATCTTTCCCTCATTCCATCCTTGGATTGAGATCTCTAGGGTTTCCCTGAATGAAACTTGAAGGAAATTGGTGTTATCTCCCAAAACATAGAGCTGCAATTTTATTTCTTTCACATATATTTCCAGATGAGGCTATGTCATGAAAGAGAGGGGTTTCCCCCGACATGAAATCCCAAAATAACATATAAGGGATCCATGGATTTAAGGTCAACATATGTATTTGCTAAAATGATATTATAGAGCTCAGAAACATTATCATTCCACAAATAACTCATGGATCAAGGAAGAATGACACATAGAGAGTGAAAAAAATAAAATTTATTGGGTCAACATGGAAGAGACCTAAATGTCTCAACACCTTGCATCATCCCCAAAAGAAAAACATGAGACAAGATAAAAGATAAAGGTTTACAACATATAGAAGAATATAGGTACAAAGAGAGGAATGAACATGAAGAAACATCAAATAGAATAGTATGGGGGATCACATTACGCACATGCAATCACATAAAGAACATGAAAAAGAAAAACAAAGACAATACTAGCAAGGAACATGCTAGTCAACCTATAGTAGGTCATTCGCATCCCAATCTTGTTCATCGTATGCAAAAGGCCGACAACTAGCTAAAGGGAAAACATCAAGAACCAAACTAGGAAAAGGTTATCTAAGCCCTTGTCCCCACTAAATATAAGACAAGGATGAGCTAAGGTAAATGATGTGAATGAGCTCCTTGCAATATAGGAATGATTTACAATGTATGTAAAATATTTAATAGTGAGTGTGCTTATGATCCTACAACTATTACATGGCATGGAGAAAAGTTCATACTTTTAAGGACTATCTCTATCCTATCAAATTTATCAAGGAACCTCCTTAAAGCATGAAACTCATATGTACTATGCCCAAGAATTCTAAGATATTGACAATGAGACATGTTTGTGTTTTTATTTTTTGGATTTGGATTGTCTCTGATGGGTGATAATGTTAAGAGTCCTTCATTAAGAAGTATGTGTAAGTGACTTTTAGTTAGAGACATGAGACAAGGAAATTTTAGCTTCTTCAGTTTGTAAGGCCTTTATCAGGTGCTTGTTGAAGGAGGAGGACCTAAGATTATCTTATCATCCTTATGAGACATTACTTCATCATTATGAGGGAGGAAATTTATCTCCTTAGATGATATGGAGGGAGAAGGATCTTGATATCCCAATCCTTTAGTATCTTCAATAGGAAGTTTCTCTAAAACAATTTGAATTTCATGCTCATTATTTATGTCACATTCTTTCTTAGTTTAGATCTTAAATCCTTGGCCATAAGTCTCTTCTAGGTTGATAGGTGTGTTGGTCACTTTCTTAACATAAGATGGGTTATTATGCAATTTATTAAAGATACTAGGTTCACTCATGTTTGAAGGTTTATACTTGGTTTGTAGTTCAATTTCAGGATGTAGAAGAGAAAACATCTCAATTGGTGGAAGAGTAGGGGGTGTTGGTTGTTCCATGGAGGGATAAAATAAGCATTATTTTCAACATTGTTAAGGCAATTGTTTATGAGATTGTTCATGCTATAATCATCTTCTCCAATGATGTCAACTTCACAAGAAGATTTATTAGGAGTTAATTGAGATTGATTAGGTTCTATTTCATTAGGATCATTTCCAAAAACACAACTTGAGACATCCACCAAAGAGATTATAGACTTCCATATATTATCGATTTGCACATGTCTATTATGCAAGAATGAATTGAAATTCCAAGAAATAACAAATTTTTAAATTCTAAGAAAGATAACTTTTTTATTATACCATGCAAAAACTTGAAAATGATGCAATTTTGAATTGAAACATTGCACTAATTTTGACAAATTAACCTTAATATGATCAATTTTAGAAAATAGAAATTCTACAAACTAAAAACAACAAAAAATAATGCAAAAATAGAGATTTTGATTCCTAGAGATGTAGAAAAAATTCAAAATTAGGGACTCATTCGCCCTTGGATGAATGGATCCTTGTTTAGGTTTTCTAAAAATGATTTTACAGATTTTTGAGATAATTTTTAAGGTTTTTAGATTCTGGACTGAGACAGGTGGTTACAGTTTCATATTTCTAGAAAATGAAGTCTAAATGCAAATGAAAAATGATGTTAAATGATAAAACAGGAGACCTAATTTGAAATGCAATTTTCATTCAATTTTCTATTTGAAAGTATTAATTATGAAATGCTATGTAAATACTTTGCAAAATGACAAACTTTTGATTTTTCCAAATTTTAAAGAATGAAAAAATGTGAACCTAAAACCCTAAATGAGATACAAGTTAATGAAAATTAAGAACCCTAAATGAGATGCAAATAAATGCAATGCAATACAAATGAATGCAATACCTAGATATATGGTTGAAAATGGACTCTAAAATCAGAAAAATTACAATGCTCAAAAGTCAAGTTCACCAAAATGATAACATGGGAAAATAGGGATGTTCAAAGTATGGAAACTAAGGTAACCTATCTTCCCACAATCATTCAATGAATGAGATCCCCTCAAAGAATTGACTAACAAACCTTTTAGCTGAATCAATTCAATGGGGGAATCTATTGGTTTCTTTTATATTTGAGGATGGGGGTCCAAGTCAAAAATCACTTTGGGGAGAAAAATTAAAAGTAGTAAACTAACTCCAAAATGCAATCTAACACTTGGATCTTGAACATGAAACCCAATACTAACCAAAAAAAAGACAAAATGAAAATTTGAGAAGGGCAAAATCTTGTGTACCTTTCACAAAATATTATTTTTGGAAGCCTACCTAGGACTCATTCACCCATGAGTGAATGGATCTCTAGTGAGGGTTTTTCTACAAATTTTGGGAGCCTCGTGTCCTATCTTTTCACTTCCAAATTATTTGGGTTTTCATGTCAGAAATTTTAAAACAACTTCAAGATCTGACTTTCAATGAGAAGATGACAACTTTGATAGTTTTTGTAACTTTGATAATTTCTTCAATTTTTCTCTTCAAAATATCTTCAAGCCTTCTTCAATCTAAATCATTCAGCAAACCCTTGAATGAACCTTGATAATGTAGATCTACAACTTGCATGAGATGGCTGAAATGGATGTGGATCTTGATCTTGAATATTGCTTGAAATAATGCTTTGAACATTTGAATGGATCATGAAACCTAGATCACAATGTTAGCTCCACAAACATGCATGATGCAAGAAGAATTTGACATGATGATTAGATCTTGATTGTTATAATAAAACTCTAATATTTATTCTCTTGAATGCTCTTGATCATAAACTTAGATCTTGTAATTGAACACTAGAAAATCTAGGTTGCTTAGATGAAACTTAGTGAAATAACCTTGTCTTTATAGGTATGTATCCTTAATTTCCTAAAATTCAAATATCACAAGTCAACATCTGAATATACACTTAGAGACATTAAAATCCCACAAAAATCATAGTTTAAAATGTGATTCAAAGGCCTCGGGAGGACCCATTCACCCATGGGTGAATGGGTCCCAGGTCCCTATTCCCAAAACACACATTAATCAAGGTAAAGTGTTATGTGTAAGCATTAATTATTATCATGTTTCCCTTTTGGAAAATACAATTTATTAGGCTTGTAAATGAATTATAGGTTTAATTAAGGCATAATTAAGCTCAATTAATTAAGAGGGCCCAAAACTTAGTGTGAACATGTAAATAAATATTTTTTACAACACTAAATTAAGGCAAAATTAAGTCCATTTTAACTATGAGGGCCCAATCAAGTGAGAAAATGTAAAGGGATACATTTTCCATAACTACAAGTAGATAGTCATAATAATCTATATGAAACAAAAAGATATGCATTTAACATATTGATGAATGTTTATATATATATGCTGATATTGGCATTGTGTGATGGTTTATAGGTGGCATTGTTGTTCTTGCCACCAAAGTTCAAACCCCATTAGGGTGGTATTGTTGAATGGTTGTATCGGTTCATAGCTCCGTCAAAAGTGTTTACCCTTGAATAATAAAAAAATATTATATATATATATATATATTGATAGGTTATCATATGTTTATTTATGATTCCATCTTATCTAATATTTGATTTTTTTAATTTCACATGTAAATTAATTATTGAAAATAGTATTTTAGGATAAACTCTTTAAATGGGTTAATTCTTACATTCAAAATAGCATACCCCTTCTCCCTTTACTACAATATTTATGATACATTTTTCATCTTCAAGAAATTAAAAATTACTTTTTCTCAATAAGATTTTATTTTTAATAACAACAATTATTATATATCAATATATTTAATTAAAAAATAAAAAATATAATCATATTGTTCTATGTTTCTATTTTTTAATTATAAAAACTAATATTATTAATAATATGTATGATTAAAAATGAAATTGTTTATATTGTAAATAATAGAAATAAGCCCTTGATAAAACCACAAATTTTGATTGATGGACATAAAAATTAATATTTAACTACTAGTCCTTAGGCCCTTAAGAGAAAGGAAGAAAATATTTATTAGTCGATAGGCTATTTTGTTTGAAGTTTCCGCCAGGATTTTCATCAACTCAGCCGAGAATTGGATTTTTTGGCACTGGGGGTCTCGTTAGTGCCGGGGAGGTAACCAAGTTTTTTTGTGGTGACATGGACCTTGGTAATTACGTGAGTTGGTGGTGGTGAAGAATGGTGTCCTGGATACGAGGAAGGTGAATGGTAAGCATTTTTTGGCGCAAGGGCCAATGTATCCTATCATTACAACGATGGTGATAGACGAAGTAAATGCAATATTGAATGTTGGCATGTGGGAGAGTATAATTTGATGAAGTTGTATTGTCGGAAGAGCCATTGTAGTATTGGTTTGATAGTAGGATATTGTTAGATTTTTCGTGTTCGGCTCCATTTTTTAGCAGGTTGGAGGGTTTTAAAACTGTTGAGTTTTGGATTCGGTAAGTTGTTTTGCATGGGTATTTTGCATAAATGATTAATTTATTGTTTATGTCTTTCATTCTCTCCTTATTGTTCATTTTGATAGTAGGTTTCATGGTTTGAACACTAATGTGTTGCAGAATGTGGGAGGAAGTATATTGATTAAGTTGCATTGTTGAAAGAGCCATTGTGGTGTTGGGTTGATAGCGGACTATTGTAAAATTTGTCGCCTCCAATTCCCTGGTTTGTTTCATAGGAGACAACTATAAAAATTGTCGACTTTCCCTGCTTTTTGTGCTGGATTAGAGGGCTTTAAAACTGTCATTCTCTGTAATCAGTAAGTCATTTTACATGGGTGTTTCGTATAGATTGTTTCTTAATTGTTTATGTTAAAACTATTGTTGTCTAGAATCTGTAAGTCGTTCTGCATGGATGTCTAGTGTTATCATTTTTTGTGGATGGAGAAATTGCAGTTGAATCTTTTTTTCTCCCGTCAAGAAATATTGTTAGGGTTTGTAATTTTTTCATTCCTGGTTTATTGTTTGTACTTATCTTTGTGCATTTTTGGCATTATACCCATTACCATATGAGCAATAGTAGTTAAATCTAGGTTCTTCTGTCAAAATGGTTAGGGTTGGTAGTTTTATTGCCCAATTATAGATTAAGATAGGAGTGATTATATATATGGATATGTAGAGGGTTTTTTATTTTTTTGAATTTTTTGATGGGATTTTTGTCAGTCAAACCTTGAATAGGATTTGTTATGTAATAGGTGTTTTAAAATTTCTCTATTTCTCTATAATATTTAATTCTAGCCAATGTAGCTTAGATTTCATGTGTAATGTGTGAGGAAGTATATTGATTAAGTTGCATTGTCGAAAGATCCATTATGTTGTTGGTTTCATAGTGGACTATTGTAAAAATGATACTATTGTTTGATAGTAGAGTATTGTAAAAATCATTGGCCTCTGCTCCATTTTGTGGTAGATTGGAGGGTTTTAAAGTTATGGTGTTGCATAATCTATAGGTCATTTTACTTGGGTTTTTTGTATAAATGGTTTATTTATTTTTTATGTTAAAACTATTTTTCTCCAGAATATGTAAGTTATTTTCCATGGATATCTACCGTTATGGTTTTTTATGGATGGAGAAATTGTAAATATATAGATATGTAGAGTGTTCATTATTTGTCTAAATTTTTTGATGATATTTCTATTAGTCGAGCCGTGAACAGGATTTGTTTTGTAGTAGCTCTTTTACAATTTCTAGCAGAAGAAAGAAGATTTAACTACAATTTCTACACCCGTAAAGAGTGATAATCTCTTTGAAGTCTCCAAAATGGGTTTAACCTCAGAGACAAAAACATATAACAAGAAGACATTAACAATAAATTAATCATCTATGCAAAACACCCATGTAGAAATGAGTATAACCCCACAAATTTGATTGAAAATTCAAGTTGCATCACCTCAAACTAAATATTATAAAGAAATAGAGAAATTGTAAAAGAGGTATTAGAATAACACTAACGTAGCTTGGAGTTTTGATTAAGTCTATATATGTGTGTGTGTGTACATATGTATATATATGTGTAAATATGTATATATATATACATGTATGTACGTATGTATGTATATATATATGTGTGTGTGTGTGTGTGTGTGTATAGATATGTATATATGTATAAATATATGTATGTATGTTTTACTAATAGCTCTATTACAATTCCCCCATTTCTATATAATACGAAATGCCAGATAATGCAGCTCTTTTTATATAGAAACATATAACAAGAAGACATTAACAATAAATTAATCATTTATGCAAAACACCCATGTATAAAAGAGTATAACCCCACAAACTTCATTGAAAATGAAAACCATGGGAGCTCAATAGTTTTGCCATTGTATATATGCAAACACAAGAATAAATTATGTAGCCGCTCACAATCTATACCATTTTCTTTGTACGCATTTGAAGTTAGCTCAATTAGAAGCAAGGGACTAGTTGTAAAAAACATGTATAACAACAAAGATGCATAAAGTATATATATGTGTCTACATATGTATATATATATGTATGTATATATGTGTATGTATGTATGTATGCATATATATATATAGATATAGATATATCTGTAAGTATGTATGCATATATATATAATATATATATATATATAATATATGTGTATGTATGCATATATATATATATAACTATATATATATAACTAGAAACAACAAACAAGGGTGACAAAAATTATTGAGCCCAACCATATTTTTTAATGAAAGAAAGAAGATTTAACTACAATTTCTCCACCCACAAAGAGCAATAATCTCTTTCAAGTCTCAAAAATGGGTATAATGCCAAAGATAGAAACATACAACAAGAATACATTAATAATAAATTAATCATCTATACAAAACACCCATGCAAACATCAGTATAATGCCATAAGCTCCATTGAAAATTCAACCTACATCACCTGACACTAGATATTATATAGAAATAGAGAAATTGTAAAAGAGCTATTAGAATAACACTAAATAGCCACCAAAGTAATTTTATCTTCAATATGTCAATGGTTTCATACAACCCTAAACCCTACACATAGATAGCTACAATTCCTCCTATGGTAATGGTTGTAATGCCAAAGATATACATAGATAATGAAAATGATAGACCAACAGTGAAAGAAAGAACATTTAACTACAATTGCTCCTATGGTAATAGGTGTATATATATTATACATATATATACACATATATATACATATATATATGAATATGTTGTAAATTCAAGTTGATTTATTTAGCATTAAATATTATAGACAAATAGGAAAATTATAAAAAGACTATAAGGAAAACACTGGAGAATGACATGTTGTGCATGTTTTGCACACATGCCTTGCCTTAGGCAAGGACCCCCCTCTTTTTTGCTCCTGACAACTCATTCCTACTTTTGTTGGGTTATTTTTTCTCCTGCATCGGTTTGTGTACCCCTTTCCTGGAGTCCAAGTGGGTCACATACCTTAGAATGATTAATTTCCCCTTGACCAAATTCACCCACCTAATTTTCACTAAGTCTTTTTCCTTCGTGAAAATTCCCCTACAGGTTTCCCTTCACCCGTTGCCCCAACATCCTCTAAGCCTCATGGACCTACAACTATGGTTCACCTCATGTGGTTCGCCACTCATGTTTCACTGCTGAGTAGTGACTGATTCCCAACTTCCACCTATATGGTAGGATTCACACTTAGTTTCTCCATCTGAGCCTTGACCAATCATCCAAACGAGTGTGGGTTTCCACATCTCATGTAACCTGAGTCCATTGTACCAAGAAATCAATGCATGCCATTAATGGAAATTGGCCTATAAATGCTACTCTCCGCCCTTCATTTTACCTAGGGAATTCTAATCTAGGGAGAAACAAAGTCCCCTCTTCCTTTTTCTGCCTTTTGCCTTGTTCTTGTTGACTTGGTCTCTAATTGCTTGATTCACTTTTTCCTTCAATTTTTGACTTTGGGGACAAGTTACCTATGGATTTAGGATTTTTTTGTGATGCCTAAGTGAACTACCAAGGTTTCGTTAAGTTTTGGGAAGTTGCAGAAATTTCCTTGCGAGCCGTCATCCCTCCATCATCATCGTGGGAACTTTCCTTGTAGGTCATCGTCCCTTTGTCACCGTCCATGGGAACTTTCCTTGCAGGCCACTATCCCTCTATCCACTATTGTCACCCATCCATCATCCTCTGACGTTGCCATCTGCTCGATGTCTTCCCAACATCTACCACTGTTCATTCACCACTGCCACCATTCATCCATCGTCTGACCACCATCCATCATTTGTTGTCCATTTTTTGTCGTCCTTTCAACCTATGGGAAACCCATGCCCTTGAGCCTACATTTATGTTTATGGTTCAAATGAGCTCCAAATATGAATATTATGATCTTTTAAGGATGCATGGGTGGATCTAACAAGGAGTTTGTAGGATTTGACTAAATTTTACCTTGATTTGTGCATGAAAGCACTTACTCCACTCCGTGTATGTAGGATTCAAGGAACCTACCTCAGGTCCATCAGGGAGGCCCATTGAGAAATTTGAACAAAGAAAAATTGCATTGCTTCTTTCACCATTCATTTATGCTCACCTCTTCCCCTGGCACCCATCAACAGAGCTGACATTAGAAGTAGGCCTATATCAAGCAAGTTGATGGAAAAACTACAAAGGGTGGCCTTGAAGTTGGTGGGAGGGAGTGGCTATTTCCTCCCTCCAACAAATGATCATGATCCATCATGAGCCATCTCATTTGATCATCTAATTCATTTAACAATGATGCAAATCTACAAAAAATGTGTACTTGATTGGTTGAAGGATACTATAGATGCACCAACAAGAAGGCGGCTTTGAATAGTTTCAGCTATAGTAAAAGGAAAATCAACTAGAAGAAAAAATTGCTATAATGACTAGCCACTAAAAGAAAAAATAGGGAAAAGACAAAAACTATATTTTAAATTGTGAAATATTGGGTGTACGTGAAACCCTAGTTTAAAGAAAATCTAAGCCATACAATGCAAATTAATCCTAGTCATTCATTTGGGCTTTGGAAAACTATAAATAGGGGTCTCCCCTTCATTTGTAAATTGTTGGAGAACTAGTGTAAAGGCATTTTTTAGCAATAGAAAGCAACATTGCATGATTTATGGGTGTTTCTTTTGAGTTTTCTCATTATGCATGCATGGTCCTACTTCCAAGTTAGTTTTAGTTGTAGTTTCTTGAGTGGATGTGATAATGGAAATTGTTGTTATGGTATTTGATGAACTTTCAGCCCATAAGACACTATTGGCTTGCATATATTTCCTTTTCATGTCATGGCTTCTACCATTTCTACATCTATTACTATGCCACCTCCTATACACACTATAATTGACCTAGTTATAAATCAATTAATGTAGAATGTTGGCCAATTATAGCATCAACTAGCTACACTCTCTACCTCTTCCCCTCAATTGCTTCTAGCTCCATACTACAAACATAATATGCTTTCTCTACCTATTCTTGCTATTTTTGATAGGTATGGGGTTCAAGGTGCTCAATTTCAAAAAACATAATGATAAGGACAACCCATAGACACACATGTCTACCTTTACTATAATATGTAGTGATTTATTTCCAGGATTCTTTGCTAGAAGAGATCTTCATGTGATCAATCAAATATACACATTAGATTGGTTTTTCTCACTCCTGAATAACTCTATTCATTATTTTAACTAGTTAGTGAATGGATCTCAACCATTTTGACCTCAGGTCACTTACACTAGCTTGGTTCATTATAGAGGAGCAAAGAAAAAGTTCACTAAATTTTTTTTTTATCAATCTTTATTTTCTTAAATACCATATGTGCTCCTAGACTCTAATGTGTAGCAGGTTTTATTGGAAACATGCAACCTTTGATATGAGATAAGAAATTAGATGTGTTATCCATATTTCATGCATGTATGTGTAGCTCTTCAAGATTATAAACAATCAATTAACCAATTTGAGGCTTAGGTATTGATCCTTCTAGAGGCTCTTCTTCTTCAATTTTAAACTATAGAAAGAATATATCTATATATATATAATACTTTGTACTTTTACCCTATATTATATATAGGGTAAAAGTACAAAAGTTGTGTCACACTTTTATCAAGGAAACAACCAACACTGATCCAACTTTTAAACTTCAATGACTAAAAAGTGGCTTGAATTTTGAAATGATGTAAACTAATAAAATGTGTATTTTATATATTTTATGTTTGTTTGTTTAGAAAAATTAAAAAAATTGAATATAGGTTTTTATAAATTAACACTATAATTTAGTTGGTGATAAAATGATGAAAAATGAAGCTACATGAGATGTTAATATATATATATATATATATATATATTTTTTTTTTTTCAATTTTTTGTGTGTATTTATAACTTGAAACTTTAGTGCATGGATATATTTTTTCCAATTTTGATAAATATCTTTTTTTAAATAAATATATTAAAGTGTGTGTGAACTAAAGCGCCAATTGTTTCCATTCAAATCACCTTTCATATTGACTATTTATCTAAAATAGAAAAAGATTATACCATCTTGATGTAAATTATTTTATCTAGTGCATCATATTTTTTTTCAAAGAAATTTAATAAGTTTTAGTATTTTTTCTTGACATGGTAATCAACCTAATATTTTTGTGTTGATAACCTAATTTTTAAAAATAAAAAATAAACTATAAATAATAATTAAACTATTAAAATATATATATTTTAGAAAACACACTTATGAACCTACAAAAGGGTGTTTTATATTTTAAAAAAATGTTTCTACATGAGTAGGAGTTGTTGAAACATAAACTTTTTTAGATAATTTTATTATTTTGGTAAATTAGCCTCAAAGTGGTGCTATATATGCATTTAGCCAACAATTTTAATTGGAAAAGTTTGAAGGACACACAATCTACTAAGAGGGGGGTGATTCAGTAGATCTAAACAATTTTGGAACCCTTCACTTCTGCTATAGTTATATATTTCTTCAACATGAAGAGCACATATTCACATAAGAAATTAATCATGACACAACACAAGATAACACTAGATATATGTGGAAATCCAAGATGGGAAAAACCACTGTGAGAATAGGTGCTTGGATCTACTGCCCAAATCCAGCCTCACAATGCAAAAATATAATAAGTGAGATTACAATATGAAGTAGGCACCAACCTATTAGAGACACCAATCCCCTATTAAATCTATAGGCACCAACCTACTAGAGACAACAATCCTCATCAGAAAGAGACACCAATCCCTACTAAAACAATCCAACAAGTAAAACACCGGTCCACCAAAATATAAAATAAAGTTGGTAGATCTAAAAACTAACTTTGATATATACCAGATTCATAGTTGACACTCTTTCGCACTGAGAATGATCTTCTGATACTAGTGCTCCCTCTTTTCTTCACAATTTTGTACTCAAAATCACCTCACTCGATCACAACCAATATAGATGACAAATCATGCAACTCATACTCCACATATAATGCATCTAAACATTTGAAATTTATACATGACATTACAAATTAACACTCTTCCATGTCGGCCAGGGATCCACAAATAGCCAAGATGGCATAAAGTGGACCTAAATTCAATTTACATGAAATGTGTAATACAACGGTCCAAACACAAATTTCTTGCCATCAAAAGAACTTGATGTTGTGCACCACCTCAAGAACCTTAAGCAGGTCATATCCTCACTCCACGTGCAATATTTGAATTTTGCATGCTACTAGTCATTATTGCACATGCTTTGCACTTCAAACAAATTGAAAAACCTTTTGACACTTCAAACTTCTTGCACATTGAGCATATTCTCTAAAAACTCAAAAAATTGATAAAATAATTGTAGACATACTCTCCTTCCAAATTGTGGAGCATTATTGCATTTCTACATAAAATACCTACCATATTTGGAAATCTCTCTACCCAAAAGATGTCCTTACATGGACTTCTGGACCACCACACTCATACTGACTACATACTCACCATGGTATAATAAACACACCAACAATTTGAAGGAAAACATGATCCAACAAAACTTAATATATATTACTTGATATAGAATATGATTGATTAGATAGGACCTACAAATTGATAAACAACATGCTTCTGAAACTTTAAGTCAAATGACAATTCTAGTACTCCTACAATCCCTTTCATCTTTGACAACCTTCATATCTAACAACCTTGACACCCTTTGACATCAATGATAACCTATGTTCAACAAAGCTATGGACATATCTAACTTAGCTATAATGAATCTTACTATATCATATGTTTTATCAAAATTGATAAATTTACTAAACTATTTGAGTCTCTCCATTTCACTTCGGTAGCTCCTTAAGAATTATTTGGTGTAGCTACCTCCCTTTTTTTATTAGATACCAACTAGCCTCTCTCACCTTATTATAATATAAAGATATTTTATCAATTTCATAAGGTACCTAATCATGACACTAAGCTATTTTATATTTGAAGAATATGGTGTATGACCACATTCACTCTAGTGTCATCCATGTATTAGGTGGCACTAACAAAAGTAACAAATCCATCTCAAGTTGAATCAAAACTTGTAGATATACATAGATCAATTTTTTAAAATATTCTTCTAATTATAACATTGCTCTTGCACTTGCTTCTCCTATGTTATAGCTTGATCCTAACGTGTCTTTATCATATTTCCTTGATATTATAGGGATGATAGATACTTTCCCTTGACCATTTTGAGGGTTATTCCTATACTTACCATATCCTTCTCCCTTGCCAACATGCCAGATGGAATCTATGATGGTCCTTTGTACATTCTTGTTGATTTCAATGGGAAACCTATTGAAAGGGAGTACTTTTTGATCCTATCAATATGGTTAGTGTTGTGACAAAGGAGACATTATGTGTGCATCAATAGTATAGAGATGATTATAAGAAATTATAAGTATTTATATGGACCAATGATGACCTCAATCTCCCCACCCAAGATTTTATTTGCCTCTCTATTCAAGTAAAACCCAAATTCTTGGATGTTCTCTTTTCCATGATCTTGAACTTCAACCACTTTCATGTGAAGCTATACCACCCATGGCTCACTTCCATGAAGGAAGTTTCATCTATCATGTATAAGTGTTTTAATTTCCCTCCTGATGTATTTATGCACTTAGTCCACCATACTGGATTCCAACCACTTTCATTGCATGTGAACTTCTCTCCAGATTATTTTTGGTTGACCCTAACAGGACCTCTCTAGCCTGACATGGAATTATTTTTCAATTCATAAAAAATCCAAGGAAGACCAAAAAGTATCATTTTTGGTGGTCCTTCCTCCCCTTCTTCCCTAGATATATTCCCTTTAGCTTCTCAACCTTCATAGGTTTCTTATATTACCCTAGTCACCCCTTCAACAATAAAATGAAATATTTTTTATTGGAACTCCCTCTCATTCATCCCTTAGCCTCATGGCCTCAAATGGTGATCTTTGTTCCTCCCCTACCTCTCAATCTATGGGAGGAAATCCACCCCTATCACTTAGACATCCCCATCTAATTTCTCACACTTTTGTGCTTGTCACAATTCTCCCACCTACCCCTTCAAGAGTAAAGAGAAAGAAACCCATAGTGCAAGAACCTACTTTTTCACCTATGGCTCCTTGTCTTCAAGTTATTTCTCTAGTTCCTCCACCTACCTCTTTTATAATATTAGGAAAGAAACCCATGTTGAGACCTTCACCTCGTGATCCCATGGTCTCCTAGCCTTTAACAATTTCTTCCATCCCTCTTCCTTCCCACTAGATAAATAAGGGAAAGAAATTGATGTTGTCAGACCCTCCCCTTACCCTAGCTTAGTTTTAGGCTTGCACCAAGAAAAACCACCTTACGAGAGATCACGAGTTTCACCATCGTGTCATGGCTACAGAGTGTGCTATTTTCCTAGACCTAGATCCTAAGTGTCTCCCTCCTATGCAGTCGGCTCTTAATTTTTTGCCCCCTCTCTCTTCCCCCTTCTCCCCATGTGAGTGTCTCTATTGTGATCCATTTGTCCCTCCTTAGGACTGAGTGAAATCATAATATTGTGTCTCACTTTTGAGATAATGAATTTTTTGGGGGAAGATGGAAGTTTTAAAACACATCTTTGAGCAAAGTAAAATCTTCGCTCAAAGGACCTTTGAACGAAGGTATAAACTTTATACCTTTGATCAAAGCCATACCTTTGATCAAAGGTAAGGGCCTAAAAAATTCCCTTTACACAATGACCTTCATCGAAGGTCATTTGGGCTTCGAGTGAAGGTCCTTTGAATAAAGGGCTCAAACATGACAACTTTGGCCTCTACATCAAAATTTCCTCAAAAAATTTAGTTTCAAACCTTGGGTTGGACCCAGATGAAATTAATTTGACAATATATTTTGCAAGATTGTAGCTCTTGAAATGAGCTTTCCAACAAGTATAGTTTTGATATTTTTTCATTTTATCATGTATTTAATTTTCAATTTTTACTGAACATAGGTTTTTCTCCAAACATCAAGCTCTTCATTTTGTATGGTGGAAAAATAGTAAACCATTGTAAAACAATTCAAAAAATACCCTTCCCTAGATATTGATGTCCATGTTTCATTAAAAAAAATGGATTTCATTAAAAAAATGGAACAAAAAATTATGAAAAAATATCCTTGCCCTAGATATTGATGTTGAGAATCTATGTTTCAAAAATTAGAATTTTATCCTTTATAGAAAAAAAATTATTTTGGATGACACAAATATTACTTTCTAAAAATGTTATTTTCTATTTAAAACTAGTTATTAAAGGAGACATTGAAAGATTCATGATTTATTTTGAAAAAAAATAAAAATATATATATTTAGAATCTACACAAAAATTTCTATAAATCACTAATTCACACCATCTTCAAATTATTAACGGTTTATCTGCTATAGGTCTCAAAAGATGAAGATTTAGTTAAAAATGTTGATATAAATGTCCATCTTGGCCAAAAATTGAGACACAATATTGTGGTTTCACCCAACCCAAACAAGAGGAACCCTGAAAGGGTTCATATATAATTTCCATTAATAGAATCCCCTCTTCTTCTCACCACCCCCAATATACCTCCTTTTTCTAAGCCTTTATACATGTCAAACGTCAATGTTATCTCTATCCCTACCATAGCTTTCTTAATTCCTTTCAATCATGCCTATCATTATGTATTGCTCAACGTCCTCCACTCCACCACTATCGACATAAGTATCCTTCACCCACTACCTAAGTGAAAAAATTAGTTCTTTTAGCCCTCATTTTTCATAAACCTAAGCTTAATATACCTTCACCACCATCTCTACACCATTATGTATCTATTATTCTATTATAGGAGGGCTCTACTTCTCCACCTGCAATTGTTCATGCTCCCATGAAATTATTCTATGTTGTACCCTTTAAGCATACTCCTAGACCTCTCTATCAACATCATGTTCATTCTTTTTATAACTCCATTCTACTTAAGGGTTTAGAAATTTTTCTTATATCTTTCTATTCCATGATCGTTGAATAATATGTTAAAATATGCTATGAAAAACTCATTGCAATTGTTATTCCTTATAATCTTGATATTTTTACCAGTTCATTTCTCTATAAGATATTTAAAATCTTTCAACCAACTATTTTTTTAAGATTTACTTGTAAAGAAATATACCCATGTCCTATTAAAGTCATCAATGAATGAAACATAATAAATAGATTTTAAAATTGAACATTAGAAAGACCAAAAACATTAAAATGTATCAAGTCTAATACCTTATAAGATTTAGGAGAAATCAAATAAAATTTAACATAATTTTATTTTTCATTAACACAATGTTCACAAAAAATTAGCTCAAAGTTATAGCTAGCTAGCCCCTCAATAAGGCTTTTATTTTCAAGGTCCTTAGAACTTTCCCACCTATGTGACCCATCCTTTCATGTCATAACATAATTTTCTTTATATGAAGATTTTTGTCTAAAGAATGGCCACTCTTAGGTACTTATAAATCATTACCATACGAAGTGGATGCAATTTTCCTCTTTGTTTCTAGCTCCAATAGTGAAGGTGAAGATTTTGCATATCTCTTCACTATAGGAATAAAAAAACTTGTAATAAACCATGCATACATCCAACTAAAATAGAGTGTCTATTCAAAATCCCCTAGTAAAAACCATAGCTTCTCTCACCATCTTGCACCCACCACTTGAGAAAATAAGTTGCAAACCTAAACCATTCAATTTACTTATATAAATTAGATTTTTTCTCAAACCAAATATATGCAATAGATGATTGATCCCATTCGATTTTCTATTAGGAAAATAGATTAGGACTCTTCCATGACCAAAATAATTTAGATGAGAATCATATCCAAGGGAAACCTTCCAACCATCATATTCTTCACATTTTTTAAACCAACCTCAATGTGCTCAGTCATGTGAAAAGATGCACCAAGGTTAATCAACCACGCAACTTTTGATGCATGCATAGCCAGGGGTACAAAAAAGGTATCACCATCATCCTAGGATGAATTCTCAAACTCATCATCAAATTCTCTCTTTTTATTTTTCTTGTCCTCCTTATAGTCTATTTTGTAATGACCAATCTTATCATAGTTTCAACTTTTTTCCTTAGACTTAGCAAGAGATTTAAAACTCCCACAAGATTTATATTTAGACTTGTATTTCTTTTTGTCCTTATTCATGTATTTTTATTTTAAATTTCTATCACGAACAACTAATACCTCCTTGGTAGATTTGAAATTCTTTCTTCACATATTTTTGAAAAGCAATAATACTACCACCTTATCTATTTTCAACTTGTTGATAATGCTCCCAATAGTCATAACAAGGTGAACCCATGAATTTGGAATATAACATAAAAATTCATGCAATTATTCCCCTCCTCATTTTTACTTACAATAAAGTTTAATTGGGTATAGAACCATGCTAAACACATTCAATTGATTAGCCACAAAGAAGTCATCCTCCATCCTAAGGGTATAAAACTTATTTCTCAAAAAGAGTTTGTTAGCCAAATATTTAGCTTGATACAAATATTCCAATTTCTTCCAAATAAATGTTGCAATAAGATTACAATACCAAACTGTAGAGAAATACTTCCTAGAAGTTTCACCACCATACAATTCTAGAGTGGTTCTAGTAGTAAAACAATAACTGTAAAAATTCTCATAAAAGCTTCAACTCCAAGCACTAATAAATAGATGAAGTACAAAATAGAAACCATGAATGGTTTCAGAAAACCATTTACCAAAAACATGAGAGGTATGGTGCTCAAATTCATGGGTCCAAGTTCTAATGCCCCTCCTTGATCTTTGACCTCCTAACTATTTTTGACATATTCGTTACACTTCTTATATTGTCATAATCTATCATTTCACCACCCAAACTTTGATGCCCCAGATTTTCCTCATTCAATTATACAAATATGCTCAATTCAAGTATACATTTTTTTAATAATATTGGTCAAGATTCCAATGTAACCTCCCTCTCACATGCTCTTATGCATCATAATAATGTGTTGAATATATAACTCTTGTCATGATCACCTTGCACATGAGAAAAATTAATTTTAGGAGAAAAACCTCACCCTCCAAAGAAACCCATTGTATTATTCAGTAAAATTAATAAGATTACAATACCAAACTGTAGAGAAATACTTCCTAGAAGTTTCACCACCATACAATTCTAGAGTGGTTCTAGTAGTAAAACAATAACTGTAAAAATTCTCATAAAAGCTTCAACTCCAAGCACTAATAAATAGATGAAGTAAAAAATAGAAACCATGAATGGTTTCAGAAAACCATTTACCAAAAACATGAGGGTATGGTGCTCAAATTCATGGGTCCAAGTTCTATGCCCCTCCTTGATCTTTGACCTCCTAACTATTTTTGACATATTCGTTACACTTCTTATATTGTCATAATCTATCATTTCACCACCCAAACTTTGATGCCCCAGATTTTCCTCATTCAATTATACAAATATGCTCAATTCAAGTATACATTTTTTTAATAATATTGGTCAAGATTCCAATGTAACCTCCCTCTCACATGCTCTTATGCATCATAATAATGTGTTGAATATATAACTCTTGTCATGATCACCTTACATATACCACAAGATGTTGACTCATGGAAAAACTAATTTGGACCTCAATGTGAGTTTCCTACCTCCTATGTGAGGAAAAAATCAACAAAATATGGATTCCATGACACCTCCATATGGGATGCATACCTCATCATGTGAGGAAAAAACCCACTAAAGATGAATTTCATGTCACCTCCATATGATATGCCAACTCTCCCACATGAAGATAAAATACACAGAAGATGAAATTGGGAATACTATAAGAGTATTAATAGTGAACATTAGGAATGCAAGGTTGAGATACCTTTTCTCACATATTTTTTAAGAAACATCATTCAATTTATTTCATCCTTACTTAGTCCATGATTTTCCTTGATAATTATCATGCTTGTTTCACTTGCTATTTTATTTTTGACCAAGACCTTCATTATCCCATTGGTGTCTATTTCAAAACTCATTTCTAATGTTTCATGTCCCCTTAGATGTGCTAGTATCACAAATATTTAGAATCTTCTCAACAATTTATCGTAAATGTAGTAGTTTGCAACAACCTATTTCAAAATATTCCCCTCTTAGATGAGTGCCTCCTCCAACTACTCTCACAATAGTAGAGAAATACGTTTAATGCCCAACCTATTATCTATGTCTATAACATTTGGTTTATTCAAACCTTACAACACATTAACCTTGAACAACTAGGCTACATCCATTGTACCTTATCTCTATATATGAGGCTCCTTTAAATTGAGGAGAGTCTTTGAGCACCTTGTTTTTCCTCATTAAATTCAACATATAGTCTTCTTCAATGTACTTTGTTCCAATATTAGCAACATTTTTTAATATCATCTTTGTTGTAATTAATGTTTGTTATTGATATCCCTATATCATGCTTGTGGAAATATACAGACCTATTGTTTTTATTACTTATATTAGAAATTCTTGAATGCCTAATCATATAGATCAATATCTTTACATTCCAAGTAGGGTTATCCTATGATTTACCTTCAATAGTTACCTAATCATTACCATATTAGAGTCCCCTTCGTTCTAGAGATATTTCCTAAATCCCATTCAACTTATCATAACTATGCTTCTATTATTAGGAGTGATATATTTGCACATGTTGAATATGAAATCAAGTTCTAAATTAGAGTGTAAAAAATTATGTTATAATAACTATGCTGAAATAAATTTACTCAAAATTTTAAACAATAAATTAAAGTACTTAGCTTTAGGATTGACATCAAATAAAATATGTCAACTATCCTAAAGTGATTTATCATTATTATAAAAATTAGGGTTTGTTAGTCAAAGTAATCATAATTTATAAAAAAAAATGTATATTCTTTTGTCAGGATCATTTTTACAACTGCAAATTTACACTAGATCCATGAATTATATTTTTGCTAATTTTCAAAAAAATACTTTTGGCTCACATTGAATTACTTACTTTGATCTTTGCATAATAACTTGGCTTGTGTGCTTGAGGACAATTAGTTGTGCACTATTCTCTAGGATGTTGATATAGTGTTGATGTATCTAGATGATTAATTTTAGTTCTATGATGTGTAAAAGAAGGTGTTCAATTCATTTTCTTGATAGATGGACTCTTGAATGCATAATATTTTATCCTTAAATACAACGCCCTAGCATGAAATTCAACTAGCTCATTCTTCAAGTAAGCTCATAACAATCAATTTTAGGTAAAACAACTAGACCCAATTTTGAATTTGATTTTTGAAGGGATCATTTCTATGAGTGTGGAAGGAAGTGATCTATATCACTTTTGTGATTAAAATTTTGATTTGGAATAAAAAATGGATAAACTAAGGATCAATTCAAACCCTAGAAATGAGTTCAAATAGGGAAAAAATATAACAATAAAAAATATTTACCAATTTACATTCAAAAATCATCTCATATATACTAGTCGTTGAATTAGGCATAAATAGATCAAAGTGAGTCCAAAATGAAGGGGAAAGTGTAAGATATGAAAAATTCACCATTACAACTACAACTCCCCTTCTATAAGGATGTTTGGTGTAGTGACCAATTACTATCTATTATAAGCCACGAGATGATAGTTCAAGTCTCACCTAACTTAATATAATGAAAAATATAATCCCCACATTTATTGTAATATTTGTGCCAACTTGACATTCCTTGGATGATAAAGACCTTTTGTAGGTACAACTCTAATATCAAATCAATGGTTGACAAAATTTGGTAGAGGTTGCATGACCAAGAATTTAATCTTGGTCAAACATATATTGACTTGTGCTTGTTTGACCAACCAATCATTATTTATGCACAATTTTTTGATATAGCATCAGCATTGTTCATGTCACAACCCTATTGTCATAAATGGCCCTTAAGGACTAGCATATCATGCACAATATCACCCAAGTGACAATAACACCTTCCTATACAGGAATAAATTGAATGTGACTATAGGATTCATATGGCCCCTTGATATGCACGCCCATAGACTTGTGCATGTTGAGAGAACTCTTCACCCATTCACTATGAGGATTGTGATGCCAAGGAATCAAAACATTGCTACCAAATTTGTTATGTTGGGCCTCTAGAACAATCATGGACTCAACTCCATTAGCTACATTAATGGACTAGGCACTTCTTCCCTATAGTCCTCTTGTTTCTACACAAATGAGGACCATGCTTTCCTTGGTCCCTACCTCTTTAACTACTTGATTTCTCTAACCTTTACATTTCCATCTCTTTTGACCATACTTTTTTTATTTTGTGTAGTGTAGGGAAAAGTATTCCTTTTTCACACTTAATTTGAGAATAAATAATAATAAAATGAACTAAATAATGCCTTAATTTAGTGTTGTAATATGTATTTTACATGTTCACATTAAGTTTAGGGCCATGTTAATTAAAATGGACTTAATTGTGCCTTATTTTTTGTGTTGTAAGGTGTATCTTTGCACTTTCATACTCATTTAGGGCTTTATTACATAATTGGGGTTAATGTGCCTTAATTGGCCCCTTTAATTCAAATCCAAGCCTAATTAATTGCAATTTTTTAAGAGGAAAACCCAACATTCATTAATTCCATGACATAACGTTTATCATTGGTGAATATGTGTCCTAGGTAAGTGACCTAGGACCCATTCGCCCGCCCAAGAGCAAATGGGTCCTCACTTAGGCCTAGGACCTAAATTTTTATTATGTTTTTGGCGGTATTTCAATGATTTCAAATGTATATTCACATGTCAGCTTGTGTTATTTGAATTTCAAAAAATTAATGTTACATACCTATAAATAAGAGGTCATTTCACTATGTTTCGCCTAGCAAGATCTACTACTTTTAAGCAAGCTAAGAATTTTCAAGATCTGAGAGCATTGTAGGAGAATTTCAAGGCATTCAAGAGCAGATTTATAGAAGAATTACTACAACAATCAAGATCCATTGTCATGTGTCAAAGTATTCTTGCATCATGCATATTATTTGAGCTAATATGTTGATGTAGTGTTCAAGATCCATTCAAGCATTCAAAGGCACTGCTTCAAATTAAGTTTCAAGATCAAGATCCACATCCATTGAAGCCATTTTATGCTAGTTGTAGATCTACATTCCAAGGTTCAAACAAGGTTTTGGTGAGTTGTGACATAGTATTGCTCATTCAACATTCCTTTCATGCTATTTCATTTCAATTCAAGGTTTAATTACCAAAACAGGGTTTGACCAAGGAAAACCCCATTCACCAACAACAAAACAATTTTCCCTCTTGATGTGTGTTTGCAGATTTTAGGTGGAAGATCTCTTGAAGAGAAAATTTGCAAAGTTGTCAAAGTTGTATTTGTTGTCATCATTGTTGCAATTTCACATAAATTCACCTAGAGGATTTATTTTTGATTATCTGACTATGAAAATTGGGGACCTAGGAGTGCAGACATAGGAGAAGAGAACCCAGAAACCATTTTTTACAGAGCCATAGCCAAGACCCATTTTCCATAGGGCGAATGAGTCCTTAGATTTGAAAAAGCACTTTTGGTGACTAGTACACATCTTCCCTTTCTCAGATCTGCATTTTTATTTTTGGTTCCATCATAATTGAGCATAATCTATTAAATTCAAGTTATAGGTTTCATTTTGGAGTTAGTTTTCTATTTTTAATCTTTCTTCCCAAAGTGTTATTTAATCAAGACCCTTGTCCTTATAGAAAAAGGAAATAAATTGATTCACATCTTGACTTGACTCACCTTTTGGTTTACAGTCCTTTCATTGTGAGGATCTCATTTACTAGTGAAATAAAGGAGAATAGGTCTATCTACTATCATTGTGATGAACCCCCTTTTTTTCTTTCAATCAACAGCCCCAAACCCTATTTTATGTTGCTTCATTCTAGTGAACCTGAGTTTGATCATTGAATTTTTTTTATTTTGGAGTCTACTTTCACTCTATATTTAGATCTTGCATTCATTTTCATTTCATTACATTGAATTGAGTCTCATTTAGGGTTGCTTATCTTGCATTAACTTTTCATTTCATTTAGGGGTTTTATGATTGCATCTTTGCATTCTTTAAATCTGAAAAATAAAAAAAAATCAGTCATTTTGCATATCATTTACATAGCATTTCATCATCATTCACTTGCATTTGAAAATTGAAACAAAATTGCACATCAAATTAGGTCTCCTAGTTTGTCATTTTGTCATATTTTGCACTTGCATTCAACATTAATTTCACAAAAAAATCAAACTGTAACTTGCTATTTCTAAGTCAGCATCTTGAAACATTAGAATCATCTTAGAAATTTGTAAAAACTTTATTAAAAACCCTAACCTAGGACCCATTCACCCTTGGGCGAATGAGTCCTTGATCAAGGTCATTTCCTAATTTTCTAGGCATTAAAACATTTGTTTCTGCATTCTATTTTGTTGTTTTCAATTTTCTATTTCAATTTATAGAATTTTTGTTAAGTGAAATTGATCATATTAGCTTCATTTGATAAATTTAGTGCATTGTGTGCTTTCAAAATTGTGTTTACAAGACATCATTTTCAGGTTTTTGCATTGTGTAATCAGAAAATTACCTTGTTTAGAATCTGAAAATTGCATTTACATATTTACATTGCACTTTACATTTTAGGTTAATTAATTCATTGCATTTCACCTTCTTTCTGTTTTGAGTGTGTACCGAGTTTGTGAATCTCATATGAGCTTTACAACTTGGTGTTCTATTAGCAATACTATTGTGAGAAATAGTTCGAGACTCATGTCATCCCATGATACACCATTCACCCTGGATCTTGTTTTCTCCAACTCTTTCACTAATAGTGTTGATAATCAACCCTCTATGGATCATAGTCTTTATACCTCATTTCCAATCACTTCCCTACCTACAAAAAATGTGAATGATGTTGAAATAATGATTGCTAATATCCCATAAGAAACCATAGGAAGGATGAATGAAGAATTAAAGAATTTGCAAGACTTCGTGAGAACCGCACCTATTACTTGTAATGACATTCCTCTAATAGGGAACATACGAATGATGCTTAAACATGAACAAGGAATAGATTTTATGTGTCTTGGACCATATCATTAATAACCATTTTCCTCCCCCTCAACCACCTTCTAATACATCCCATGCATAAGAGAAAAGAAAACACAAATTTTGAGCACTTTACGACTCCTAACACAACCTTTTCTGAAAAAGGAAAGGGCTTGGAGTTAGAAGGTGAAGGTGATGACCAAACTATTGTCAAACCAACAAAGAAGAAACTAAAACTACATGTGCATCAACAAGTTCAACTACAAAATATGTATGATATTCATGCATCTTCCTATGACCTATTACAAATGTCCAAGACTAAGAATATCTTTTACACCCTTTTACATTGTGGATTAATCAAATTTCCACCTAAACGTGAAAATATAACTGAAAATTAAACTTATAAAAACAAACCATATTGTGCTTACCATAGATTCTTTGGACATCACATCGATACATGTATTTTAAATGGAATATTAGAGAAATTTAGATCCCCTAGGGATCCATCCTAACTTAAAGCACGCACTTTGCTCCTTGCCATGTAACAGTTCTAGGATCATAGTATGCTCACTATTACATGTTTAACATTCATTGCAAATAATTTTCTTTATCACAAGGAGCTCATTCTCATTAGTTATCTTGGCTCATCCTTGTCCTGCACTTAGTAGGGTCAAGAGATTAGATAGCCTTGTCCTAGTTTTGGCATTTGATGTTGTCCCTTTGGCTAGTTGTCTTCCTTCTGCATATACCAAACAAGATTGGGATGTGGACAACCTACTATAGGTTGAATCGCATGTTCCTTGTATTTTTCTTTATTTTCTTTTGCATGTTTCTTTGTGATTGCATGCGTGTAATGTGATCCCCCCTTACTATTATGTTTGATGTATCTCTCTCTTTATATGCATTCCTCTATGTGTACCTACATTCTTCTATATGTCATAAATATTTATCTTTGATTTTGTCTTGTGTTTTCCTTTTGGGGATGATGCAAGCTATTGAGACATTTAGGTCTTTTCATGATGTAGTTTCATTCAAGAACATATGACTTGGCATAGGGATTTCCAAATAAGCTCTCATGTCTTCCTTATGGTTTGTATTGAATATTTTCTACTTTAAAGCTAACTACTCGCAACAATGGTGTTAGCAATTGCTTTAAAGTGGGGGCATACATTGACACTCACGTTTCATTATATGATTTTTGTTTTTCTTGTGATGTGCCTTTTTCTTGGTGGTGGCATTGGGTTTGATGTCCTCCAAGAGCATGATATTTCTTAGCATACAACTTTCCTCTTAGTGGTGATGCTATGCATTGCATTCCCTAACTTGTGATTCTCTTATTCTAGACTTTTCCTCTCTTGGAGACATTAGGCATGATGATCCCTAAGAAGAGACCTTACATGAACTAAATGAAGTCCCTTTGAATAAACCCATATATATATAATGTTCATAAGTGTTTAGCATAATACAACTTGTTAACCTTTTGAAGCCCAAACCTCTAAATTCAAGGCCACCAAGCATAACACACCTTGCTTGCTAATAGAGCATTGCCTATTTTCATGAGTGCTTAGCATGATGCAGCTTATTAGGCCTTGTGAAGCTCAAAGTTTCATATTGCGGTGCCTTATCGAAGTTGGCTTTGATATGGTATGGGAGCCTAATAAGATTCTCTCATTTGCCACCCATTGGAGGCTCACCTAGTGGACATCCTAGGGTTTCATTAGCCAGTGTGAGTGTATGTGTTATTTGTATAGTGGACATCAAGTTCTACTTGTGAATTTATTGGACAATCAAAACTTGATCCGCCTCCCTTCCTTCTAGGCTTTGATGTTGTATTATTGAGTATCTTTTCCATTGCCATGCATACATATGTGTCTTGAATGTCTACTTTAGTGTGAGTTTGACATGGGGTCATACTCTCACTAAAGTGGGAGCTAAATGTAGTGTAGGAAAAAGTATCCCTTTTTGACACTTAATTTGGGAATAAGTAATAATAAAATGAACTAAATTATGCCTTAATTTAGTGTTGTAATATGTATTTTACATATTCACATTAATTTTAGGGCCATGTTAATTCCAATGGACTTGATTGTGCCTTATTTTTGGTGTTGTAAGGTGTATCTTTACACTTTCACACTCATCTAAGGCTTATTTAAATAATTGCTCAGTTAATTTTCCTTAATTGGCCCCTTTAATTCAAATCCAATCCTAATTAATTGCAATTTTTGAAAAGGAAAACTTGAAATTCATTAGTTTGATGACATAACATTTATCATTGGAGAATGTGTGTCCTAGGTAAGTGACTTAGGACCCATTCACCCAAGGGCGAATGGGTCCTCACTTAAGCCTAGGACCTAAATTTTTATTGTGTTTTTGGTGGTATTTCAATTATTTCAAATGTATATTCACATGTCGGCTTGTGTTATTTGAATTTTGAAAAATTAATGTTACATACCTATAAATAAGAGGTCATTTCACTATGTTTCACCTAGAAAAATCTAAGACTTTCAAGCAAGCTAAGAATTTTCAAGAGAGCATTCTAGGAGCTTTTCAAGGAATTCAAGAGTAAATTTATAGAAGAATTATTGCAACAATCAAGATCCATTATCATGTGTCAAATTCTTCTTGCATCATGCATGTTATTTGAGCTAATATGTTGATGTAGTGTTCAAGATCCATTCAAGCATTCAAAGGCATTGCTTCAAATCAAGTTTCAAGATCAAGATCCACATCCATTGAATTCATTTCATGCTAGTTGCAGATCTACATTCCAAGGTTCAAATAAGGGTTTGGTGAGTTGTGACATGGTCTTGTTCATTCATCATTCCTTTCATGCTATTTTATTTTAATTCAAGGTTTAATTACCAAAACAGGGTTTGACCAAGGAAAACCCCCATTCACCAACAAAAAAACATTTTTCCCTCTTGATGTGTATTTGCAAATTTTAGGTGGAAGATCTCTTGAAGAGAAAAATTGCAAAGTTGTCAAAGTTGCATTTGTTGTCATCATTGTTTCAATTTCATGGAAACTCAACTACAAGATTTATTTATGGCTGTCCGACTGTGAAAATCAGGGATCTCGAAGTGCAGACACAAAAGAAGAGAACCCATAAACCATTTTTTACAAATCCATAGACAGGACCCATTCACCATAGGGTGAATGAGTCCTCAGTTAGCTTTGATAAAGCACTTTTGGTAATTGGTACACATCATCTTCCCTTTCTCAGATTTGCATTTTGATTTCTAGTTCCATCATAATTGAGCATAATCCATTAAATTGAAGTTATAGTTTGCATTTTGGAGTCAGTTTTCTATTTTTAATCTTTCTCCCCAAAGTGTTTAATCAGGACCCTCATCCTTGCAAAAAAAGAAATCAGCAGATTCACACCTTGACTTGACTCACCTTTTGGTTGGAAATCCTTTCATTTTGTGGATCTCATTTCCTAGTGAAATAAACGAGAATAGGTCTATCTACTATCATTTTGGTGAACCCCCTTTTGCTTTCAATCAATCCCAAACCATATTTTTTGTTGTTTTATTTTGATTTTATTTATTTCTTGTATCAAGAAAGAGGATTTCATATTAAATGGTTGATTGTGTATAATCATAGATTAATATAAAAATTAAGATAAGGTCTCAAGATAAGAAATGCCAAGAAAATCATGGTCTATGTGTCCCCCACTACTAATAATGACAACACTAATCTACTTGTCCTTTGATAAAAATTAAGTTTTTAGAATATAAACATGTATTTCTTGTCTAGGTATCAAATTGTTCTTGCTTCTTGATTTTTTTCTTTGTCCTAATGATTGCTTTTTAAACTTGATCAAATGGCTCCAATACTTATCCATTTTACAACTGATGGGGATGGTTTATTCTTTAACCTAAAGGAACTATTCATGTCAATATTTTCTTTTTATGGACATAAGTAGGTTTTAATATCTAATATATAAAGCTAAATAATTGAAGACTAGGGTATGCTATTAGTCCTTTTCATCTTTTCTTAATATTTTACTTTAAGTTATTTTTAAGGTGAGTAGGTAGTTTTCCATAAAGAAACATGAGACATTGGGTGGCGAGTGTGAGAGTGAGAAGTTGGTCCTCATGTGACACTTTGTCTTCTAATGGAGAATATACCTAAATGTATGCTTCCCATGTATATTATGTTACACCCCATTTTTAAGCTACCATATTACCTTTACCTTTATGAGTAAATATGATTATAAATACAAGATTATGTTTTGATGGTGTTCAATGGATGAATGAAATGTATGAATATGCATTATGATGAATTAAATTTAAAATGATTTAATGATGCTTATGATATATGATTAATATGATTTATATGTATCAGCTAGCTATGTACATATTTCACTAAGTTGGATGCGGGAAAGGTTTGAACCCCCCAAAAGGGGAGGGAGAGTATCACCCAGGAGAGGAGTTTGGTATGAGAACCATTGTTATGTCTATCTAAGTTAACACACACACACTCACTACATAGGTTAAAGGAACCTTGTCAAGTCAGTCTAAAGATTTGTGTCGGTAAGTGCTAAACCTAAGTTCAAACTTTTTGGTTGATAGGTAAAACTATGTTTTAGTCATCTCTGAAACCACCTTGACTGTATAATCAAATCAATTTAAAATAACAAAAATCTTGTACATGTGATTCAATATGTGAAATGTGTATGTGAATATATATATATATATATATATATATATATATATATGTAAATGAATATGAATATAGGGAATGCATATATAGGTATGCAACCAAACATTTAGGTGGTTGATATTTAATTGAAGCATATATATGTGTACGTATATACGTAATATAAATGACGATAATAGAGGCATATAATATATATTATCGAATACATATTAACATTTATATATTATTTAATTTAAATGAATGTCATGAATATATATTAATATATATATACACATTATTATATTATTGTGAATATGTATTTTAATATATACTATTATATTTAATAGTTTTTTGTATATATACATGTATTAATATATATTCGACGAATATAGTTTGTTGTATAAATAAATATATATATTATTATTACATATAGACTAAGTTATGCATGTATATATATATATAAATTGATATATAATTTACATGTTATTATATCTAATAACAGTGACAACCATAACAATGACAAAATCTGCCACACCAAGGGTAAGTATAGTAGGCAGTTTAAAGGTTGTAGCAAACACATTGGAAGCCATACTCCATGGTGAGAAAACTAGGTATTATAGAGGCATGTAATTGTCACACAATTTGGCATGATGGTTGTTGTTTTTAATAGTTGTTTGAAACAATAATAGTGCCCAAATTTAGCCGTATATTTGGAAAAAATTAGGTGGAAAAATTCCATGATAAAGGCAAGTTTAGAGTTCTAAAAACACTAATGTGCAACCTTTAGATAAGGAACTTTGACTAAGTAGTAGCATCAAGTGTAAATCCCACACCTAGGCAATGGAAGGTAGGATAGTTCACAACTTTAACTCCAACATGCCATCTTGTATGAGCTTTTAACTAAAATATTGCATAGAAAACAACAAATTTGAAATCTTCAATTGGGTCGTGGCATTATGAGGAAGCATTCGAGTTGTTTTCAAATACAAATCTACAACTGTATTTTCCTGGAAACACTCATGGCTAGAAAGGAAATGAGAAGTGGTAGAAAACATAGCTTACTTTTAGCAAGAAACTTCTATTTTTTTTGGTGTAAATAGAGAGCAGTAGCATAGTGTTTGGTTTCCTATTCATTTTGAAATCATTTTGTGTATTCATATTATTTTGAGAGCAGCATATTTGTGAGTTTAAGAGCAACATAGTTGTGAGTATGGTAAGCTTAGGGGGTGCTGGCACAATAATGGGTTACACTTTTTGGGACATCCTATTTTTTGTTGAAATCACATAGTTGTAGAAAATATAATGATTTAAGCCTTGAAAGGTTCCATTTAAAGGATTTTAATTGAAGAGGGTATGATCAAACCCCTTAGATAAAGGCCCCTTAATTCGAACAATTAAAGTTTGAGCCATACCTATAATCGAAATTCTTCTCTACACCCTATCAGTGTGGTAAAAGGCTAAAACGTTTTGCAGATTATTCTTAATTCATTTTAGAAACTTTAGGCATTGTGGCTTTTTACAAAGTATAATTTTAAATGTGTTTAATTTGATTATTATATTTATTTTTTATTTCTCATGAATGTAGGATTTTCAATGAACATCAAGTTATTTATTTCACACATATGAAAAAATAGAAAAATAGAGAAAAAAAATTCTAAAAAATACATGTCCCCTAGGTATTAATGTCCTTATTCCAACAAAAATAATAGAAGTTAATTCGATGAATACAAAAAGTTATGTGGGCCAGTACACCTCTATATCAAATTAGTGCTGTGACATGGAAAGGAATTAATTAAAAAAATATGTAACAAAAGATTATGAAAAATATCCATTCCCTAGATATTGGTGTGAAAAATGTGTATTTTAAAAATTAGAATTGTATCCTATCTATAAAAAAAGTTACGTGGGCCAAAGTAAACATCACTTTTTAAAAATGCTAATTAGTAGAAAAAATAAGTTATTAAAAATTACATAAAATGATTCACAATTTATTTATTTTTATTTTTTTAAAATATAATTAGAATCTACACAAAATATCTAACAAATAACTAGTTTTATTCACCTTCAAAACCTTAATGGTTTATCTGCTATAGGTGTAAGAACATGAATGTCTATTGAAAAATCCTGATTTTATTGTCAAGTTTGGCCAAAAACTGTAACCCATTATTGTGGGATAACCTTAGAGTATTTGTTTTTAGTGTGAATAAATTCTAATTTGGGTAGTTGTGAATATTATTTAGTATTTAGGTGGGAGAGTTGAGGAGAGAAGATAGAGATAGTAGGAAGGCTTCATTGTGCATTGAGCAAAGAGGAATTTGTAGGATAATTTTTGGAGCTATTTTATTCCAAGAATGCTTAATATATCTATCTCTTTGTCTCTTTTAATTATGAAACTAAGTATTACTACTATTAAAAAGTGTTTGTGCTATCATTGTGTGCATATTGAAATAAAGAAAAATGTGAGGGGACAATGTGCTTTTGTTCAATATAGAATGATTAAAAGGTATGTGATCCAAAGGTTCAAACACACTCACACTTTTCCTAATTTCATTAGAAATAGAGGAGATCACTAATGGATAGGATTGAATTTCAACTTTGAGGTGAATCAACCCTATTTTGGATCTCTTGGGACTCTGGTTTCTTATGACAAAAACAAAAATTTACAATATTGGGAGATGATTTCGTGCATTAACTATGACTATATGACCCTAATTCTTGAAATGTAGAATTCTATGATAACAGAAATGGAAATGAAAATTTGTAGGCAGATCTAAGAAGGGCATAATGGTATGCACCTATGCCAAAAGTAGGTTTTAGGGTCTGTAGCAGGACTAGTTTTCCCTAGGGTGAGTGGGTCCTAATGCAGGGGTCCAAAAATACTTTTTTCAGTCCTATGATCCTAGGTCTAAGCTTCTAATTCCTCCAGGTTTGATTGTCAGAAAGCAAAAAATAAAACCTGTAGGTGAGTTTTTGCAGCTTGACAACAATGATGACAACTTTGACAACTTTGCAAAATTTCTCTTTAGATCCACTTTCAGTCCTTCACTTGTAAATTTGCACATACAAAGAGAGAAGAAATTATTTTTGTTTTTGGGTGAATGGGGAGTTGCCTTAGTCAAACCCCATGTTGGTAATTAAACCTTGATAATGAAATAATGATAGAATGAAGGAATTGATGAATGAACACTTGCTTGTTACAACTCACAAAACCCTTAATGGTTGTCCTTAGAGGATTGAAGTCAAACACATCACTCTAAGGCTTGGATATTGCATGATTTGGCTTGATTTATTGGTTAATTTGATGCTTGAATGTTTGTTTGAATGCTTGAAACCTACATCACAATGTTAGCTCCAAAACATGAACATGAACACACATGAACTTTGACATGATGATATGATCTTGATTGCTATTGTAGATGATTGATAAATCTAATCTTCAATGCTCTTAACAATAATATTTTCTCTTGTGGACTTTCCAAAAAGTGTGTTCCTACTAGTTAGATTTGAATTGATAAAATAATTGTATATAAAGATGTTTATCTAATTTCCCAAAAATTAGATTCCAAAAGCCAACAATTGAAACTTGAATTTAAATCATTAAAATTTTGCCAAAAACATACTAAAATTTAGGTCCTAGGACTTACATGGGACACATTCACCCTTGGGTGAATGGCTCCTAGGACCTAAGTCCAAGATACCCAGTCCAATTAATTAAGGGGATGCAAACATAGTGTGAATTTGTAAAGGTATCTACACTACACATACTATTGCTAATGGATAGTTTATGAGGGCTTGAGCAATTAGGTAGATTATTTATAAGGTGGATTAGGGAATCTAAATAGCAAGATAAGTAGCTATCTTGATTATGGTGTTCGATAAACATAGTAAAGAGAAACTAATGTAGGGTATTATGATAATGTCCAAAAACACATATAGTATTTTGTTTCACTTGACTAAGTTATGTAGCTTTGAAATGAAAAGGATTGAAATCATAATAGAAGTGTTATGCCATAAATATATTTAAGAGATGTTATTTTGTGAATATCTATGTTGGTAGTTTAACCATGGGTGGAGAACTTAGATTCTTGATTGCTTATAACCCTTAAAAAGTAGGAGAGTAGTTTATTCCCTAGGGTTAGGGTATACACTTGAATAATATTTTATATCATTTTTCAACAAGAGAGTTAGAGCGTGTATTAGAAGTAAATTCATCCTCACTATCTTGAATGATACTCTTATTTTTGACCAAGATTTTATTAATACCTATTTCACGATATTCTAATATTAAAACAAGAGGACTTTACATCTCAACAATCCAAAGCCATAATGTGAGGATATTTCAAGGTGCAGAAGCACATACTCCTCTCAAGTAGAAAATTATTTCCAAATTGGATATCAACTTATCATACATTTAAACATGTGAATATATGTGTCATATTGAGGGAAAGGGTATATGATTGTTTATGAACATATAAATGTAGGTACCTTATATAAATTATGCAAAGGATAACTTGGAAAGAACCATGAGGAAATTGGAGATTGGTTAAAAGGTCCTTAGTTGCATTATTAGAAGTTAAATAGCTTATTATGTTGACTTATTATTACACATTACTATAAAAATA
>VDFB02068630.1:0-15315 GCA_007258455.2 Sequoia sempervirens
GTAGGGTCTTTACATGCATTACTGAGATGTTATGTTTCCTTCAAACTTTAGCCTTCCAACAAGGTGGGTTCCTTCCATGAAACCCATGTGCTCCTATTTTTGTAGGAGCTCTTCTTAGATGTCCCCTTAACTATCATTTAGGAATAATAACAAATGCCAATTTACATGTTCATTTCATTTGAATTTAATCTCTTTCTAATCCTAGTGTCGGGGAACACTTTCCAAGGACTTAGGAGATACATGAAATATGTTTAGGATTGCAATTAAGTGGCATCCTATTCCCAACATGAACTAGTATTTCAATGATGTTTTTTGTAGCCTGGGAGAAATGTATTTGCTCCGTGTTTCTCCATTGTTTGGCTTTAGGTTGTGCGGATTTGGGAAGTTTCTTATATTGTTTTTCTTTCATATTTCAAGGTTTCACTTGATTTTGTATAGTACAATGTGTGTTTCATGCATAAATGTACGAATAATGTTTACCAATTGTTTTGAGTCAAATTATTTGTATGATGCGAGCTTGGATGAAGTGTTTGATGAATCTTAGGTAGTTCAAATATTATTCTAGATTGTGTTCATGTGAACTTTGTTTTCCAAAAGTTTTATATTGATTTAAGGAAGTGTGTACTTAATGTTTATGGTGTTTTAGCACGAGTATTGGCTGACCCTATGTTAACACTACACGCGAGGCTTTTGAAACCATGTTGAGATTTTTTGGGATCTATTTGGGTCCTAATTAAGGATTTATATGGGTCGCCTTCATTCCTATCCACCATGGGAATGTTTAGGTGTCGACCTAATTTGAATTTATATGTATAACAAATAGTTTTTGTCCATGGAGAATGTTTTTGAGGTTGAGGTTGATATAAATAAGAGTGATGTTGTTGTGAGATGCAAGAGAGAATCAAGAAAGATTGAAGATAAATCTGAGATCGATGCGAGTGATGTATGTGATGCGAATTTGAGAAGACCAGTGTGAATTTCAAGTGTTTTAATTCCTAAAGGTAGTGAGTTGAAGGTGTCCAAAATATTTCATACAAGGCCACGAAAGTGTTGGAGAAATTGTGGTGGACTCCTTATTGCATTGAGAAGCTTTTCTCTATGTAACATTTCTCTTCTATCTTCTTGTGTTCTTTTCGTGACAGTGAGCCTTGGCTATGAGCCTTTTGGACAATGTGTCCTATTCTGGCAGTGAGCCCTTGTACTAGTTTTTCTATTACTTATATTATGAGCTAATCCTCGCCGTGGTTTTTCCCTCATTGGGTTTTCCACATAAATCTAGTGTTCTCTTGTGTATGGTGTTGTTATTTCAGTTTTTGTTATTTGCATTTCATGTTTAATCTCTTTAACAGAATAAGGGTTTAATGAATGTATGTGGATTTGATTACTATGAGGTTTTTGATGTTTTAATTTTCTACAACTGATTCACCCCCCTCTTAGTTGTTTTGTTCATTCAACAATTGGTATTAGAGCTTAACCGCTTAAGGTAGATATGGGATGACGAAGCAAATTGATTACCCTAGATTTGATGGAACAAATTATGTATTCTGGAAGTCAAAGATGGAAGGATATCTGGTGTGCCAAGGATTTAAGATTGAAAAAGCTTATAAGAATCCATAGACTCCACTTGAAAAATGGTCCAAGCACAAGTGATGAGATCAAGGCCCATGAGGTAAATGCTAAAGCAAGATTTATCATTGTGAATAGTCTTTCAAATTTTGAATTGGTTAAGGTTATGAATCTTAAGACTACTAAAATTTTTTGGGATAAGCTTGAAAGTATTTATGAAGGAGATGACAAGATTAAACAAGAAAAGTTGAAGAATCTAAAGGAACAATTTGAGATTATGTGAATGTTTGAAGATGAAACAATTAAAACCTAAATGCAAAGGGTTGATGAACTAGTAAGTGCTATGAGAGATCTTGGTGCGCAAGTTGAAGAACCTGGGGTAGTAAAGAAAGTTCTCAGAACTCTTCTTGATTCATACAGTGAAAAGGTATTTGCTATTGAGGAAGTTTCAAATTTTAATACTTATTCTAGAGATCAGTTGATTGGTACACTAACTTCATTTCAAATGAGAAAGCTTGGTTTGAAAAATGGTACAAAAGTGAAGATTGCTTTTAAGGCTGGAAAGTCGGAAAAGATTAAAGATTTAGATGGAGATGATCTTGATGATGTGGAAGCTAACTTTGTAAGAAGGATGAAAAAGGGCACCGGTAAGGACAAAGGTAAACTACCTTAAAAATGTTTTAGCTTTGGTGATATAGGTCATTATGCTTCTAGATTTCCAAAAAGAGATGTGAACAATAAGAGTAAAGAGAATAAATGAAAGATGATTAAAAGAGCTTATTATGTCAAAGAAGATGTTGGTATTTCCGATGATGAATCTTATTATGGAGATTTTGATGATAATGAATGCTTGTTCTTGGCTATGAAAGAAGAATCTAGTTTTGCTAACTCTGAAAGTTGTGTGAAGGAAAGTGTTCCAAAGAAGAAGGATAAGGTTGAAGGTACTTTGGTTTCTTCTTTTCATGTTAAAGAAGATAACAATTACTAGGTTTTTTTACAGTGGTTGCTCTAATCACATGACTAAACACAAAGTTTTGTAAAAATTGAAAAGTATGATGGTGGATTAGTTAAATTTTGAGATGATTCAGGAGCTAAGATTGTTACACCTCAATTGTATAGCTACTAAGATATTAGTACTGCATAAGGAATAAATGATTGTAAAAGTCAATTCTATGAATGAATAAGATATGTTGCACCTTGTTATCAATATGAGTATTGTACATTTAATGATTGTCTCACTTCATGTTGTTTCAATTGATGTTATTCATGGTGAAATTATGCATAAGGAGGTTAATGAATCATGTTGATTTATCTTGTAGAGTTTATATATATCTGCTATTGTTGCGAACATTTGACTACTCGTGTGAGTTTATGTCGGTGGATTCATATGTGAACCATTCCCTCTGATGGAGGAAATATCACTTGGGAGGGCTTGCTACGTTTAACTTAGTAAGGTTAACTATTTGAGCATATACACACCGCGTCATCATAGGTTTAGGAGAGGAACCAAGTAAATTAAAATTGAAATTGCTTGATAAGTCATCCATAGGCTTTAGGAGTCTTGTTTACTTCTTTGTGCTTTGTAGGTGATATGTATTTTTTCTAACTTACTTACCGTATTATAGTCATTCACGTGGAAAATGTGAATGGATATAGGTGAATAAGTTTGAGTGGGTATGTGTACACATGTATATAGTACATACCGTATCCATATATCTAAACATATCAATGAGACGTGCTTGGCAGTGGATATGTATGTATGTGTGTCAATGTGGTATGCACCTATACATATGTGTACATAGGTATATATGATTATATATATGTGTATACATACACCGCGCTACCTATTATGCATTGGATATAAATAGTAGTATGTTGTTATTGCACATTAATTTACACATATATATGTATGTATATATGTATATGCCAGAGGATATGATATGGTCACTGAAATTGCTAGGTACATATATATATTTATATATTATATATTGTGTAAATATATGTATATATTATAGTAAAATAATATATACACACACACACATATATATATATATATTACGTGAGTAATGAGAAAAATATATATATGTATATATTAATAGTTACTTAATATATATATAATATAATATATATAAATATGTATAAAGTTTAAAAATATTTTAAATCTCTTAAAGTGGACAATGGATTATGTTTCACTTGGAGTAAATATTAAATTTAAACTATGGAAAATTAATAAATATCTTTCAGCCAAATATATGAGAATCGGGCTATTCTCATTTGGAAAAATTTAAATCATTATCACAAAGGAAAATCGATATATTTGAAAGATAAATGTTTTAACTTTTGAAAGAGAAAAATATTTGCTTCAAACTATTGAAAGAGCTTTTCCCATGAAAAATATTTGGCGATGGAAGAAGAACATGTGCATGTGAAGAGTGCTTCGCCTAGGAGAAGAAATCAAACCAGCTAAGGAATAGGGGCGACGCAACTTGTGAAGAGATTAGGTGTTTTGAGTTTAGCCATGACCATTTCCTAAAAAGATGAATCATTTCATAGTTGGCGCCATTTCTGGTGAGTTCCTGTAGATGTCAATTTCTTCTTTTAACCATGTGCAAAGTTGAAATTTTCTTTGGACTGCTGGCAAGATTAGAGGTCGAATCACCTCTTGAAATGTTGAGTAAGGGAATAGAAATCTACCACTTATCTCATTTGAATTATTCAAAACACAGTTTTGTCATTCCACATGCCTGCAAGAGTGGAAGTCATTGGTTTTTGGCTCTATATATATACACCTTTACATTCTTCATAATACACTTTTCTAAATCCGATTTTTCATTATACTCTGAGTTTGTTTCACCATTTCTTATTTCTAAAATAATATTTCATTTTCTAAGAGATAAAGACAAAGAAATTACCAGTAAATTATCATCACAGTCTGAGTATTTTTCTATTACAACTGAGTATTCATCATTTGTGAGTCCATTTTTGAGTGAGTATTCATCATTTGAGAGTTTGTCTTTGAGTGAGAAGTCATTCAATATTGAGGGTTTTTGTTGAGAGAAGGACTAGAACTATGTTATTGGAGAGAAAGCTCATAATCAGGCATGAAACCTTTATCATCTTTCAATTTTAAATCTGATTATTAATTTTCAATTTCTTTGTGTTTGTTGTGTGTGCAAAGTCTGGAAGTTATTTCTTGAATGCAATTTAGTTGTAGGGGAAAAGGAATTTCAAGGGAATCTATGTGAAAGAATTTAAGAGAAGATTTAAAATGCATTTAGTATGAAAATTGTATGTTTTGTATGATCTCCATATAAGGAGAATACGATGGTAATAGTTAATATCTAATAGGATCGAAATGAAGGTAGAGTCAAGTAAGGTCTTTCAGCTTAAGTTATTAGGTTAACTGAGACAAGCTAAGTACTCCAAGGATAAAGATTTCCTAATTAGGAGAAATTGTACAAGACATGGTACTTTGTTTCTATGTAAAATGGGTACTGTAATGAGTAGTTTGGGGTGATTGAATACCCATTGAAGGACATAGCCTATGCATAGAGTAAGATAGCCCCAAGTCAAATCGGCCCTGAGTAGTGTAATTGATAGATGACTTACTCAATCGTTTACTGAACTAGAATACTATGGCCATAGTAATGTAATGTACCTACATCCTCTTAGATTGGGCGATGATTACATTGTCAGTTCACCGTGATCCAATAAGTACATACTAGTTCAGGATTGTGGGATTTACAAGGATCTAGTTATGTAGGACACACCACTATGCTTAGTTGGTTAATGAAATCGGTTACTAAACCAATCCTTTTGATGAAGGGAGGGTCATCCATTGAATAATGGATGTGCGGGGGACCACATTATAAGTCTGTGGTTGGTAGAAAAGCACCTGAGTGATTTTTCTCCTCTACAACAAATGACTAAAGAACCAAGATTTGAAAGGGAAGAACCTGGACCATCTTACTACTATTTTTTCAAAAGTTGTTTAAGCTATGTATGTATTCTTATGCTTTTGTACTATGTTGTTTACTTTGAAAAATGAAAAGTTATTTAATGTAATGAAAGGCATTGTTTTGTGTTTTATTGAAGTAATTTCATTTGAAAAGAAAAGAAGTTTTTTTCTACAGTGGTTTTACTCGTTTACATTCAGTTATATATTGTAAAATTAAGGAATTTTTTATTTCACATATGGGTTAGGTCGTTACAAAGATTGTGGAATAGGTTCAATTAGTTTTGATGGCAAGCATAATATTGATAATGTTTACTATATTAAGGGTTTAAGGCATAATCTTTTAGTGTTGGAAAATTGTGTAGCAAAGGATATAATCTTGTGTTTAAGGATGAAACATGTGAGATCAAAAAAGGGTTTGGAATTATGATTGCTGCTGGTAAGAGGATATATGGGAACATATATCAACTTAGGGGCATTGATGGTCATTTCTTTATGTCTCAGATTAATGATAGTTGGTTATGGCATCAGAGGATGTCACATGAATTTTGATAATTTGGTGAGAATCAATTCATTTCATGCAGTAAGAGATATTCCAAGAATCACAAAGCCTATCAATGTCGTTTGCAAGGATTGTCAGCTTGGAAAGCAAGTAAGGAGTAGTTTCAAAGGAAAGGAACAATCTACTACTAGACTACTAGAATGAATTCACATAGATCTTTGTGGTTCTACAAGGGTGAGAAGTCTTCAAGGTGGCATATATTTTATGCTTTTGATTTATGATTTCTCTAGAATGATATGGGTTATTTTTCTTAGAGAGAAATTTGATGCATTAAACAAATTCAAGGCATTTAAAGCTATGGTTGAGAATGAAATGAATGTGAAAATAAAATGTTTCAGGTCTAACAGAGGTGGATAATTCACCTCCAATGAGTTTAATATGTTTTGTGAAGTTCATGGAATAAAGAGGCACTTGTCTGCCCCTAGAACTCTTCAACAAAAAGAAGTGGTAGAGAGGAAAAACTGGACTATTCAAGAAGTTGCTAGGAATATGATGAAAGAGGAAAATCTATCCGAAGTCTACTGGAGAGAAGCAATTCATACTGTTGTTTACATACTTAAAAAACTTCAAGCTAAAGCTAATAGCACAAAGACTCCCTATGAGGTATGGTATGGAAGGATTGCTACTGTGAAGTATTTTAGAGTGTTTGGAAGCAAATGTTACATCAAGAGATGAAGAAAACTTAGGAAAGTTTGATGCAAGGTTTGATGAAGGTATCTTCCTTGGACATTCTACTAAAATAATAGCTTACAAATGTTACAATAAAAGGTTAAGAAAGATAGTTGAAAGTGCAAATGTTAAGGTTGACGAAAATTTACAGAATTCAATTGCAGTGAATGGATATGTGTCAAATGAACTTGATTTAGAGAAAGACAAGAAGAAAAATTTGATGAAAAAGAAGTGTAGAATGAAGAGGAAGAAGCTCTAGAGAAGACCCCTAAGTATGTGCAAAAGAATCATTTTGAAGATCAGATCATTGGAGACAAGAGTCTGAAAGGAGTATTAACAAGAAGCAAAGTTGTTGAAGTAGAGGTAAATCTATGCTTACTTTTTAAAGTTGAACCTAAAACAATGAGTGAGGCATGCAAAGATGAACATTGGTTGAAAGCAATTGAAGAACTTATGCAGATTGAAAAGAATTAGACTTGGGAACTGGTTCCTAGACTTGAAAGCAAAAGCATTATTAGAACTAAGTGGGTATTCAAAAAATAAGTTGAATGAGAATGGTGAAGTGGTAGAAATAAGGAAGAACATTGTAAGGTTCCACAAGTGGAAGGAATAGACTTGGAGGAGACATTTTGCTCACATGGCTAGGATGGAAGCTATGAAATTTTTTGTCATTTTACTTAACACATAATGAATTTAAAGTTTATTAGATGGGTAGCTGAAGTTTCTTTTCTGAATGGTGAATTAGAAAGAAAGAGGTCTACATGGAACAACTAGAAGGATTCAGTTTTTAGATCATCTAGATATGGTTTGTAGATTAAAGAAATCTTTATATGGATTGAAGCAAGCTCCTAGAGCATGGTATGCAAGGTTGGACAAATATTTGACACAACAAAGGTTCAACAAAGGCCTATGAGGATAAGTAATCTTTAATTCTAAAATTGAGAAGACAACTTATCTGATAGTAGTTGTGTATGTGGATGAAGCCTCTTTGGAGATAGAAGCTATGTGTAAGAAATTTGTTGAAGAGATGCAAAAGAGTTTGAAATGTCAATGTTTTGGGGAGACTGAGTTTCTTCCTTGGGTTACAAATCAATCAAAAGATAAAGGATTTTCATTTCACAATCTAAATTATGTCAAGAGATGTTGAAGAAGTTTGGAATGGATGATTCCAAATCGGTATGCACTCCTATGGTGGCTAGTTGTAAATTGATCAAAGATTATGATTCACTTAAGGCTAATTAGAGCAAATATAGGTCTATGACTAGTGGACTGCTATATCTAACTGCTACTAGACCAGATATCATGCATGCAGTTTGTTTTGTGGCTAAATTTTAGAGCTAAAGAAACACATGTTATGTATGAGAAGATGATATTCAATTTAAGAGGCACTCAGTTATGGCTTGTGTGGTATCTAAGGATCTTACGATTTCATACTAAGTGCTTATCTGTTTGTAGGTGGAGTTAGTTGTACTGATGATAGAAAGTACAAGTGGTGGTGAATTATTTCTTGGATGTAGATTGGTGTCATGGTTGAGTAAGAAGTAAGATTCAATTAATTTTTCTACTGTAGAGGCTGAGTATATTGTAGCAACATCATATTTTAGCCCTGCACAAGTTTTATGGATGAGACAAACATTGCAAGATATCAGAGTTGTATATGATGAGCCTATTTCTATCTTTTGTGATAATACAAGTGGAATTAACATTTCAAAGAAATGGGGGATAACATCTTATCTCAAGATTTAGTGGGGGGAGAACAACCTAATGTGCCTCCTGAGGAAGGAGAGATTGTCAGCCAAATGGATAAACCTTAGACTCCTCCCCCTGAGCTCCCTACAACAAACCTAAATTTTGGGGATGGCTACACACCAAAAGGTAATAATAAGAAGGATAGTCAAGATGGAACTAGGAAAATCATGATAAACTTGTGTTCCCCTTAAAAATATGGTGTGGTAGATGAAGAATGGATAAATACCAAATCAAGGAAAAAGAAAAAAACTAGATGTAGGAGGAAATAACAAAGTGGGAAGACCTCAACTAAAAGAATCAATGATTAAAGAAACAATAAGAGATGTGGCTACGGGTAAGCATCGAACTCTTGACTCTTTGGTAGGGAATAAATCAAAAAAGAAGTAAGGGAGTTTATTCTCCCACTTTGAGTAGTATCAGTTGATACTGCTTTTTCTATCTTTTTTCAATGCATATACTATCTTGGAATGTTAGGGGACTTAATGGCTCCTATTAAAAGCATTTGTTGAAGGCTTGATTGGTTGATGTGAAACCAGATATCTTAATGATTGAGGAAACTAAAATGAAAAGAGAAAGCTTTGAGAAAGTTATAAAATGGCTTTGACCTGGTGTTGGTTTTGAAGTTAGTGATGCTAATGGCTCCTCAAGAGGGATTGAAACTTGTTGGAACTCCTCAAGGCTTTCTGGAAGGTTGGATTTAAATAATAAAATAAATTTCTTAGTTGGTGGTGTAGGAGCACCTGGCAAAGTGCAAGCTTATTTGAAGTTTTTGGTTAAAGTTCTTTTGGTTTTGTTGTTCATAAGGTCATGTAGACCATTAGAGGTGAGCTATGGATTGTTTTTGATTAGTTGGATGGAGCTTTACAAGAGTTAAGTAGTGTTATCTCTTCATTTTGGCTAGGTTGTAAAAATTGCCTAGGTTTTGAAAGAAACACGGTGTGGAGCAACGTTTCTAACTCTAGGTGTCTTAAAAAGGCTGGTTTCAGGCTATTAAAGGCATGAATCGAACCTGAGGCAGGGTTAGAAACAATAATATTGTGTGACCTATCTAAATATTGAAGAGAGACACCATTATTTGCAGAAATTCCTGCGTTTTGCAGCTTGTTTTGAGTTCAATGGATTAGTTTTTGTTTCTTTGAAGCTGTGGAATGTAGTGTAGCTCACTTTTCAAGAATTTTAAATTTGTTAATTAGTTTCTTGTATAGGTTCTAAGCATATTTTTGTATACTGTTCAGTGTTTCCCTATTTTTGTTTTGAATAGACTGTATTTTTGCAAATGTGGTGCTAGTGCACTTTTCCTCCGTACAATTTGTACGGCCCTTTGGAATTAGTGCCTAGTCACCATGCTTGTAAATATCCCTATAGATAGGGTTTGTGTGAGTTCTTTTGGTGCTAGCAAATGGATGCCCTAGGCGAGCCAGAGTAGGCTCGGTTGGGGCAGTCTTGAAGAAAAAGTGACATATCTTGTAGGGGAAAAGAGAAATTTGAGAGATTCTTCCTTGTGAATTTAGGGGAAGGTCCTGGAAACTTATGGTGATGAGGAGGAGAGCCCAACAATCCATTTAAGAGAAGAACTTTTCACCAGTCCTAAAACTAGTTCTGAGCAGTTAGAAACCCTAGTTTTTGGGCCATGTTTGCATGAGGGTAGAGTATGGCCTAGACAGAGCCAAGACCCTAGAAATATTGAAGGTGCAAGTAGGGGAAACACAATTCCTAAGCCAAGAAGCTAGATAAATTTGGTGGGTTTAAGAGGAAAGAGCATTTTAACAACTGTTTCAAGAGGAACCCCTGATGGGGAGCTCAAAGGCACTGTAGCAAAATCCTAGGGAAACAACTTAGGTGAAAGCGATGGTAAGATAGAAACTGTGGTTGTCTATGAACCATAGAAAAGCAATTTTGAAGTCTTTGTAGCAGCACCACAACCCACAGGAACAGTGGGAAGGTTTAGGGTTGGGTGTGCCTTTAGGGCAGGTGGGGCAAATGAGAGGGACGTAGCAAAGTACCAGATTTACCGCTTTGGAAGGGGCAGATTAATGTTGACTTAGTGAGCCTTTAAAATACCTTGGAGAGACTTTGGTACTTTGAGGACATTCCTGCCCATGCAAGCATTCTTCCACGTGTTGTGGGAAGAGTAGTCTTTAAGGCTTATTTAGGAAGGACAGGGGAGTCATAGTACCAAGAATTGGCTTGGTAGTTGCAAATTTGCAAGATAGGGTGGTTAGCCAAAAGAACCAAGGAAATATAGACAAGGTAGAGTTCCTATAGGTTAAGGTGGAGTAGCAAATACATGAGAGGAGGTCTAAGACAAGGCCTAGTGCAGGAATCTATGAATGATTCCTCCAGTCTCCCTATCAGTTAGTTTAGAAGACAATGTTACCTTAGCTAAATGGAATATGGTCAATATTTATGGTCCTAATTTGAGACTGGACAGGCTTGATTTATGGAATATGCTGGATGGAATAATTTCCAATAGAAAAGATGAGATGTGGGTTGGGAGGAGATTTCAACTCCCTATTATACCCATTAGAAAAAAGTGGAGGCCTAACTGATTTTTCTAACATGATGGACCTTTTAGGTTTCCTTAATTCTGTTGGACTAATGTATATTCCTCTGACAGGATCTCTTTTTACTTGGTATAATAGGAGGTATGGAAGTCACCTAGTTCAATTCAAGTTGGATAGGTTTCTTGTTTCCTCTAATTGGAAGTCCTTGCAAAATCTCTCTCAGATTGTATTCCCAAGAACAGGATCAAATCATAGTGCTCTCCTTCTAGAATAGGATGATAAAATGACTAAAAGGCCTTACCCTTTTAGACATGAGATAATGTGGTCACTGCACTTGGACTTAAAATATTTGGTTGAAGAATGGTGGAATTTACCTTGTGATGGCACTCCCATGTTTCGATTAACTCAGAAGCTGAAAAGGATCAAAGAAAAGGTTAAGGGGTGGAACAAGTATTCATTTGGGAACATTTTTATTACTAAGAAAGACTTAAACTTGAGAATTAAGGAGATCCAAGATTTAATGGAGCTGGTGATTTTGTATGACGAGATTTGCAATAAAGAAAGGGAGTTGAGAGCTCAATGCTATAAAATAAACAAAAGGGAAGAAATTATCTGGAAACAGAAATCAAGAATCCAATGGTTAAGAAAAGGGGATAGAAACACTAAGTTTTTCCATCAATCTACTTTGAAGCACAGAGCAAGAAATAGGATCATATTCCTAACCACTTCTAATGGGACTAAACTTGATAGTGAAGAGGACATAACTCAAGAGGCTATTTCTTTTTCAAAATTTCCCGATCTGCCAAGGGTTGATAGTTATGAATTAAATGATTTCTTAGAGGTAATTCCCAATGTTATTATGGACCAATACCTCAAATAATTATCCAAGTTTGTTTCTTTAAAGGAAATTAAGGAGTATTTTTTCTCATTTGGTGTTTTTAAAGCGCTAGGACCGAATGGATTTCCTCCAAGTTTCTTCCAAGTCTATTGGGACATAGTCTCTCCAGATTTATTCAATGCGGTGAAGGAATTTTTCAGATCGAGAAAGCTTTTAAATCATATGAATACCACCTTTATAGCTCTAATCCCTAAGAACACTGATGTTGTTTCTATGAATGATTATAGACCTATCAGCTTGTGTAACACCACATATAATATTTGCTCTAAAATTATGGTCAATAAGTTGAAAGTGGTTTTGAATAAAATGATTGTTGTGAATTAGAAGGGATTTGTACAAGGAAGACGAACATTGAATGTTTCCATATATACCCATGAGGTGCTACATTCTATGGACCAAAGCAAAAAATATGGTATGGTTCTAAAGTTGGACATCTCAAAAGCATATGATCGGATCTCTTGGAATTTTCTATTTGTTGTTCTTGAAAAAATGGCTTCAATGGTAAATTCCTCAAGTTAATCATATCTCGTGTCACTACTCTAAGGTATTCTTTCATGGTTAACGGGGTTCCTAATGGTTTTTTCTCTCCAAGTCATGGTCTAAGATAGGGAGATCCATTATCACCCTATTTGTTTGTTATTGTTGTTGAAGCTCTTGGCCGCAATCTATAGAAATAGATTGCAAACAAAACCTTAGAAGGTTTTTGTGTTGCTTCCTCTTTACCCCTGCCTCACATCAATAATTCATAGATGATACAATTCTTATGGGGGAGGCATCTATTATTGAAGAAAAATAATGGAAAATTACTCTTGATCAATATGCTAAGTTATCTGGCCAATTTATCAACTATCAAAAAAGAAAAATCTACTTCTTTAATACTAGTCAGATTGTTAAACATAAAGTGATAAATATCTTAGGGTGTCAAGAAGCGGATTTTCCTGCTACTTACTTGGGTCTTCCTCTAATCTCTAAAAATCCCAACAACAACTATTGGAATTGTATTGTGGAAAGGATACAAAATAAACTGGATGGATGGAAAGGCAAACTGTTGAGCTTTGCTAGGAAGATTCAACTTCTAAAAGCTTTCCTACAAAATATTCATGTCTAATACTTCTCTTTGTTTAATATCCCTGCTTATGTTGCAAATAAAATTGAAATGATTCAAAGGAGATTCCTTTGGTTAGGTGTGGAAGAGAGGAAAAGAATGGCACTCATTAAGTGGGAAGTTGTTTTTAAACCAAAGAGAGGAGGCTTGAGAATTAGAAGAATAAACATGTTCAACAAAGCTCTAGTGGAAAAAATGGGTTGGTTTCTTTTGGAAGGTGAAAAAGACTGGGTACATATCCTAAGGGCTAAGTATTTAAATAATAAGGTGGCTTGTTGTTTTCTCATGAAAAAGGAGCTACCTAATGGCTCTGTCTTTTAAAACAATCTGCTAAAAATAAGAGAAACACTGACTAAAGCAGCAAAAGTTAGGATTGGTAATGGGCTTAGAACTGACTTTTGAGAAGATGCTTGGTCCACATGTGCTACCTTATCTACTAGAGATGACCTCGAGCATATCAAAATAAGATTAAAAAGAAGGATTGGTAAGCCTGTCTCTAACTATTTAGATTAGGATGGTTCGAGACCAAAATGGATTGAATTGAAAACTTTTTTGAATAATTTTGTTCTGAGGGGTGGTAGACAACCAAATTGGGATGCTACTTTGGAATTATTATTAAGTTTAATTGGGAATCCTGACCTCTTTTCAAGAAACAGAGTGGATGAATGGATTTGGACAAAAAATTCTACTGAGCGGTTCTCTGTTAAGTCAGACTATGAGACCATGGATCTGCAACCTCTTAACATGGAAATGTTTAATTGGAATAAGGTGTGGAAAACGAACCTAATCCCTAAAATTAACTATTTATGGTGGGTTGTGACACATGGTAAGATTCTAACAATTGATAACCTTAAGAAAAGAGACTGGTACTTAGTTAATAAATGTTACCTCGGCAATAAAGAAGAAGAAACTATTATGCATTTGTTCTTTCAATGCTCTTATGCTTAAGAAGTTTGGGCTTTCTTCCTAGAGATACTTAAAGTTGAATGGGTTTTCCCTACCACGGTTAAAATGTTTGTTGAAGGGTGGTGCTTGAGCCCTTACTCTCATAATATTATTCTTGATTTATGGGGACAAGTTCCCTTGTTTCTTACTTGGGGCTTGTGGAAAGAAAGAAACAATAGGGTATTTAGAGATGTTGCTAAGAGTAGTAAGGAGCTACGCATGGTTATAAGGAGACAGATTCAAGAAAATATTGAAAGTTGTAAGTACCCCCAATCTAACCAAGGGCCTACCTATCAAGAGTTAAGAATAAAGTAGCAATGGGAGATTTCTCAGAGCCTCAACAACGTGAATTGGGCTAAACAAATCTTAAGAAAAAGCAATGTCTGTATTCCCCCTGATCTAGGATGGGTGAAATATAATTTTGATGGATGCTCAAAAGGAAATCCTAGGTTGGTAGGAGTGGGAGGAGTGGGAGGAGTGGTTAGGGATGAAAGAGGAATCTACCTTGCAGGATACAACAAAGGACTGAGAACAACAATGAATAACTTATTTGAAGCCTATGTTGTTTGGGTTGGAATTGGTTATCTCAGAGACAATGGGTACAGGAAGGTTATTGTGGAGGGTGATTCTAAGATTATTATTGACTACGTTAATAATATAGTTGATGCTCACTAGGAAACTAAAGAACTTCTGGATGACTATAAAATCATGTTACAATCTTTCCAACATTACAAAATCCACCATACTTTTAGGGAAGGTGATATGGTAGTGGATGCAATGGCTAACTTTGGCCTAAGATAGGAAGTTTTAAAATATTGGGATTTCTCTAATCTATCTAATCATTTAAAAGAAATATTTGCTAAGGATAGATTGGGAGCGATTGATGGATTGGGAGCTCAGATTAATTATGGACAGAGTAGTAATAATTAAAACAATTGGTGGTTTTAGGAGTCCTGCTGTAATGAGGAATCCTTGGTGGCATCTTACCAAGTTGACAAGATAGACTGGGTAGCACGAGGGAAAAGGTACGCCAAATCCCAAAGAAATAAGAGGAACAAGACGAAAAGGATAGGGTATTTGGATTGCCTTGTACTTTGAAAAGGAAGGCTTAAATGAGGAAATAATGAAAGCAATATGCACTGCAAAAAATATAGATTATGATCTCGGAAATGACATATTGACATGTGCTAAGGCGGACGGAAAGAAAACTAATAAATTAAATATATTCATGACTAAGAAGGGTGACAGAGCTTTCAAAGTTAATTATGATGGGACTCAAAAAGGTGATATCCAACTTAGCTTCATTTTCAAACAACCTACCAAATGTTTTGAGCTATTATTTTCTCAAATGAACAATCACAA
>VDFB02068631.1:0-42463 GCA_007258455.2 Sequoia sempervirens
TTCCAATCATCATCACGCTCTGAAGCCCATTTGGATAGTCAATAAGCAACCCTATTCCATTCGGATAGAATGTGGACAAAAGACACCACCTCCATCCTAGAACACATATGCAAAATCTGTCAAACAACCAAATCAAGATGCCAACTAACCTCAGTCACCTTTTTCTCATTCAACAAATTGACAATAACCTATGATTCAAATTCATAAATAATCTTACGCCAACCCAAAGCACAAGCACACTCAATCGCCCAAAGAATCACCAACCCCTCCATAAAGTTGTTAGAGTGTTGCCCTTTATGAACAGAGAAAAAGAAAATAATTGAGCCAGAATAGTCTCTACCAACTACACCAATACCAACAGGCCCTAGATTACCCCTAGAGGAACCATTAGTATTGATCTTCAAGATATCCATTGGAGGAGGCAACCATCTTCCAACCCTTTGAACCTTCTTCTTAGCCTGCCTACCTCTCTTGACACAATTAGAGTCAGAAGTCAATCCTTGTAAGCCCAATCTATTCACAATCTCATCATCCCTCCTTTCCAAAGGATACACCACTTCACATTTAGCTTCCACCATCTCTTGGATCATACCAACAATTATGTGCCAAAGCTGTTGAACCATCAGTCTCTCCCCACGAAAAATCCTATGATTCATTTCCAACCAAATTTTCCAAAGGATGAAGGTAGGACCAATGCACCACACAATCTGGAGGAAATAGGCTAGAGTAGGAGGTCTTCCCATACTGCTCTAGAAATCAATAAGGGAAGAAGCATGAACACATGGATGTTTCCAAACACCCCACCACCAATGTCAACATGACATAGAAAAAGAACAATAGAAGAAAAAGTGGGAAGAAACCTCCTCACTACAACCACACACAACACATACATAGGGGCCCTGGAAACCCCACTTTTGAAGATTATCCAATGTAAAACATTTATTCCAAGCCAGAGTCCACACAAAGAAATTACACTTTGGCCAAGAAAACTTATTCCACACATGTTTCCACCAAGGAACCTCCACCCCGCCAAACTTATGAGCCAACAACTACTGATACCCACCAACCACAATGAAAGCACCCTTAGGATCAAGGCTCCAAGCAAGAATATCATTATTCATAAGGGAGCTACATTGTCTACCAACCAAAATATTATGAAGCTCAACATAGTCCTCCTATGAACCAACAATAGGCCAATTGCAAGGATCCTTCCATCTAGTTACCTACGTCTGTCCACATGGATAAGAAGTCTTAAAATCAATCACCCTTGACTAGCTAGCCTCCAAGAAGCACTGGCATGGATTCAAAAAATTAGGATACTAGCGCAAAATGGGGGGAAAACTATCCCAAGAATCCCATCAAATGAGAGCCTCATTCCCCCTATTGCATATCCAGAACAAGCCCTCATTGATCAGTACAACCCCTTTCTTAAGTGTTCCCAAAATCACATAACCTTTCCCCACTAGAGGATACCTAGGAATATCCTCCTTCAAAACCCCTCAAAGGTACTTGTGAGAGAGAATCCTAGCCCAAATATGATCCTGCTCCAAACACCACCTCCAATAAAGCTTTTCTGCCAATGCCAACCTAGACAAAGACAACTACCACAATCCAAGACCCCCAAACTACTTTAGAATACACACAATATCCCATTTCACAAGGCTCCATTTAGAAGAAGACAAGTTGCCCACCCATAAGAATTGTCTAGCCAAAGAATCCAACTCCTTAACAAACCTAGACAAAGCCCCTTGTATCATACATCTATAGATGGGAAGAGCCTGTATCATTGATTTAAGCATTAAAATAGCCCAACAAAGGACAACCATACATGAGTCCAATGATTAAATTTCACATGGAACTTATCAAGAATATACTTCCAAGAATCCCTAGGAAGACTGTTGGAAGAGATAGGAATACCAAGATAAATTAAAGGGAGAGAACCAATCTAAAACCTCAAGATAAGACCAATCCTCTATTGAATAAGGTGTAGAGTATTGAAGAAGTAAATGAAATATTTATCTTCATTAATCGTTTGACCAGAAGTAACAAGATAAATATCCAAAGCCTTACGAAAATTCGTGGCTTCTTTGACCTTAGCCATACCCATCAAAGTATTATCATCCATAAATTGCAGGTGAGATTGAAGAGGAAAACCATTTCCCCATCCCCACCTCTGAATAAGACCCAACTCCACATTACACTTCACCACTCTCCCCAAACCTTTAAAAAGAAGAATAAATAAATAAGGAGAGAGAGGATCCCCCTGACGAAGGCCTCTAGAAGCACCAAAAAAGAGAAGAAGGCTCACCATTTATCAGCACCGAGAAGGAAGTAGAAATAACACAACACATAAACCAAAGGCGAGAAGGATTTTGTGCAAGAAGGACCACTTAACTCTATCATAAGCCTTTTCCATATCCAACTTGATGAACATAGCCTTTTCTTTAGAGGATGCCATATAATGAATAGTTTTAGTAGCAATGACCACCCCATCTAGAATTTGACGATCCACCACAAAACCATTTTTTTCCTCTGAGATAAGCCATTTAATCCATCGCTTCAACCTTTCAACAATCAACTTGGAAATGATTTTATAAACCATATCACAAAGGGAAATAGGTCAGAATTGACTCAGCCAATCTACCCCTCACATTTGGGAATGAGAGCAAGGAGGCTAGAGTTCAAGGCCCACAACATCTGCTTATTCCTCTAAGACTCATGAACCATCTCCAATAAGTCCAACTTAAAGATATCCCAAAATTCCTGAAAGAACTCAATCAAAAATCCGTCAGGGCCCGGGGATTTCCCTTTCTTCATCTAGAAAACAATAACCTCCAATTCATCCAGTGAAATGTAGCCTAAAATATGCTCATTCATCTCCCTAGTAACCAAAGAGGGGATATAAGAAAAAACATAATTTTCTTCTGCCAACACCTCTTGAGAATCCTCCCTAAATAAGGAAGCAAAGAACTGCACAACTTCATTGGACATTTCATGCCAAGAAGATAAATGCTCACCCCTGTCATTTACAAGAACAAGAAGAGAGTTTCCATGTCTCCTAGATTTCACCGAGTTGAAGAAGAATGCAGTGTTCTTGTTCCCCTCTTGTAACCATTCAACATGAGCCTTTGTTTCCAAAAAATTCCCCCCCAGCTTGCACTCTTCCAAAGTTTTCAAAGCCCTACCCTCCTCCTTGAGTAGCTCCTCTAAAAGACCAAATTTTGTTATCTCCCAAGTAATGACATCCAAGTCAGCTTGGGCAACAGGCTTAGCATGAAAAATATTTCCAAAACACTACCTGTTCCACTGTTTGAGTTGATACTTCACATATTGTAGCAATTTGGAGAAGGAATGCATAGCAGTACCATGAGCAGGTCTACCCATCTGCCACCATTCAACCACATACTCCTGCAAAGAAGGATCTCTTAACCACATAAGTTGGAACTTGAAAGAGGGGGACCGAGTAACATGAGCCAAGGTAGCAAATAGTTTAATAGGCTAATGATCCAAGCCCCTCTAGTCCAAAATATCAAAACAAGTAGACCACAATCCGCCAATCTAGAAACAAGAGACCAAGAAACATTCAAGCCTCTCTGCAATACAGTTCTCCCCCAACCTCCTATTGTTCCAAGTAAACTAACCATTACAAGGCTTAATGTCAACAAGGTTCAAGGCAGAGATGTTATCACAGAGTAGGAAAGTAGAGGGCTACAACCTCACACTACCACCCTTCTTCTCATCCAACTCAATAATGACATTAAAATCACTAGCAATAATCCAAGGGAAAAGAGCAGCCAAGCTCCAAATAAAATTGATATGAGACCAAAAGAGTTGCTTACCAGGAAAATAAGTACGTGCATAGATATTTGAAAAAAGAATAGTTTCCCCCGTCTCCAGACATGAAGCGATTGCAAAAATGGAAGACTTAGAGGACATCCACCAAAGAGGACGAATCTTCAATGAGTTTCACAAGCAAGCAACACGCCCAACATTACCATAAGCCCCAATGCACTAGCATTCACTTCATCCCCATAGTTTTGGCAACAAACCAACCATATTCTCAACAAACAACTTAGTCTCTTGTAAAAAAAGAACATTAGGAGAATGAATTCTCACTAATTCACAAACAACTTTTTGTCGAGGGCCACTATTCAAGCCCCTTACATTCCAAGAAAGGATGATCATTTCAAAGGGTTAGAAAAACGAGAGTCCAGAGTCTTAACTAATCCTGACTCCACCAAAGTCTCCCCCATCAACTTTATTTTCTCTAAGTACTTCTTTCTCCTAACCTTGGAAGACTTCTCAACAACCCCTTTTCTTTGTTCTTTCTGAAGAAGGCCCAACGAAGGAGAATCCTTGCTGCCTTTAAGCGAATCAGGCCCCACTTTCACCAGCGGGTTAGCAATCTCTCCCTCCCCCATCTTCGCATCCGTAGGAGTCTCAAACCTCTTAGGAGTAACCAAGCTAAAATCCGTATCCATTTGTAAAGCACCAACATCTTGTGAAATCTGAGTGTTATCCAAAATAATGCCCTCTTGAACCACATCCAAATCACCATGGTCCATAATCATCATACTTGGATTCACCTCCTATTGACTGAGATCATCAAGAACCTCAAATTTATTGAAGGTCTCACCTTCCTATTGTTGAAAATGAAGGTAATATTGTAGCTTTAAAACTTGTAAAACTATGAGACTGTAGATCTAATTAAGTGTTCTTTGTCACAATTCTTTATGTATGATTAATCTATTTAGATCAATTTTACCAATTGTAAAAAGATACAGAAGATTGTAGAAGAATGGGACAAGAAGATAGAAGTGACATAACATATATGTGGAGAAACCCTTTCGGGAAAAAACTCCACCAGAATCAATAGTGCTTGTATTATTTAACCTTAGAACAAGATTACAATAATACTATATCAATCCTTGATTGATATGCTTCCTTTCCTTCAACAATCCTTCTTCACAACCTACAATAAACTCTCATAGAAATCTCATACACTTGCTGCAATTAATAGAAAATTAATGAGCATGTAAACTCATAAGAGTTGTACAATACAAGAGCATAAAGCTCCTCACAAAAATCTATGCCTAGATTGGGAAAGTAGAGTTCCACAATGTAATTTGAAGTCAAACCAAAGTCTTCCTCAATTTAGGCACCCCAAACTGAAGACTTAATTGAACCTTGGTCAAGAAAATGTCTTGTAAACTTCACCTCAAAGTTGGTGCCCAAGAATGGGCCCACTTGACTGTGCCTTGTAAATAACTTCTCATGCAAAATTTGTTAATTGAAAGATGCCAACTTGGGCGCCCAAGGTGGTCCCAAGTCAATCTTAGTTAATTGAAACATATCTCTCCACCAATTCATGCATAATGCATGATCAATCATCCCCACTTAACTGAAAGTATCCGCTTGTTATCTATCATGCAACTAAAGTCATTAGTCACGCAATTCAAGTCAACTCAAGTCAACTTGCATTCAACTCAAAATAACTACATGCAACTGAAGATAACTGAACCATAACTAAACTAAACTAAACTAAACTAAACTAAACTAAACTAAACTAAACTGATACTTAACTGATAGTGCCACTCCACTCATGTAAATATCAATCCCTAATTTGTAGGATCAAAACATGCATTACTGAAGTGTTATCAATCCTCCAAATAGTTAACTGAAGCAAAGTGGGTTCCACCTTCCATGTGGGTGCCCTATGTGCTCCTATCTTGTAGGAGCTCTTCTTGGAAATCCCCACATGTTCCTATCATTTAGGAATAATCACAAATGTCAATTTATATGTTCATTTCATTCGAATTTAATCTCTTTCTAATCCTAGTGTTGGGGAACACCTTCCAAGGACTTAGGAGATACATTAAATATGTTTAGGATTGCAATTAAATGGCATCCTATTCCCAACATTCTCCCACTTGACATTATATAAATTGCAATTATTCTAAACAAGGAATCATTATTATATAAATCAAGTACATGACTCAAGGCCAATGGCCTTCCTACACCAAGAGAACATATCTGTAGGAACTGGTTTCATAAGATAATCTGTAGCATTGATCAAAGTGTCAACTTTCTCAATCAATACCTTCCCACTCAACCATTTCTCGCACAAAGTGATACCGAACATCAACTTGCTTAGTACGAGCATGATACATTGATACAACAATACTGTATCAATCCTTGATTGCTATGTGTATACACCTAAAAATGGTCATCACCTTTAATTAATTAAATACTAGCTATTTGATTAATATTCCAACTACGTATAAATAAATTCTCAATTTATTTATATTGTTCACCCTTCTTTAATTCTCCAAATCTAAAACATATTCTTCTAAATTAATTAAATAAACAAGGTTCCCTAAACTTGTTTTATTTAATTAATCGTCACTAAATCCAATTAGGAATTAAAGCACATTTCTACAACTTTTTGTGCCACCTCACCAAGGTCACATGAAAATAAATAACTCTAATTTTTAATTAGAATTATCTTCAACTCATTTTAAAAAGCACATGGCTCATTCCTCCCACACTTCCACCAATTTTGGAGCACATGACTTATTCCTCCCACACTTCCACCAATTTTGGAAGCACATGGTCTTCTCTTCTCACACTTGAATCTTCCATCCAAATGGCATGTTGCCCATTAGTCAAGAGATTCTTCCATCCAACTGGCATGTTGTCTTTGGTCAATTGGACAACATATTGATTCTTTTCATCTTCACCATCCATTTTTCTTATTCGAATCTAGACCATTGATTATTGCCACCTCACTATATGCTTGGAAAAGGCTATAAATATAGCCCTTGGGCCTTGTATTTTGCATCCACAGTTGAAGTAAAGTTATCATGCAAGTTTATCATTGGATCTTGGGAGCATTTTGGAGTCTTATAGCTATTCTTTACATCATGTTTTTCTTTGCATTTACCTCTTAGCTTTAAATCTTGCATCATAGTTGCATTTTATGTCCCATCTTGCATCATAGTTGCATTTTAGATTAGTTCATTTTAAGTTTGCATTTGAGCATATGTAGAATCATGCATAGATCATTCTAGTTCAATACCATAGCATCCACCTCCACTTGTTTATTTGTCATAATCACCATCATCCCTTCATCATAGCGATCATCATCATTGTTTGCATATAGTTTCATGTAGGCATTTAGTTGGCTTGCATGTTGAATACAAATCTTGTTTCTTAAGTGTCATTCTAATAGCCTTTGTGCACATAGAAATATGAGGACCAAAAGGTTAAAAGAATCATTAAGAAATGAGGACAATGAGACATTCTTGAAAGATTCGTTAAGTTACAAATTAAATTGACTTGTTTGCTTTGAATCTTTAATGTAAATCGTTTCATTAAGGTTTGTGTTGATACTAACTTTACACATTTCACACACACACACAAAATGGCGCCCACTGTTGGGCCTTACCCCGTTTATTATTAATATGCTTGAAAATTTATATTCATAGGTTCAGACGTGAGACTTCTGGCACTTCTTGCACCCGTTTTGGCACCTCTTGCACCCATTTTGGCGCCTCTTGCACCCATTTTGGCACCTTTTGCACCTGTTTTGGCACCTTTTGCACCTATTTTGGCGCCTTTTGCTCATTCTGTGGCACCTTTTTCTCATTTTGTGGTGTGTTTTGCACATTTTGGCACCTCTTGTCTTTGTTTTGGTGCCTTTTGCTCATTTTGTGGTACCTTTTGCTCATTATGTGGCACCTTTTTCCCATTATGTGGTGCCTTTTGTCTCTATTCTGGAGCCTTTTGTCTAATCTTAAAATGGTCGTATCTTGGCCATACGAAGGTCTTTTTTAGAGCTTTTTTTTGAAATGGGGTAGAATTTCATAAGCTATGCAATGGTGTAGGTATTTCTCAATTTTTGTGGAGTTAAAACTTTCAATTTTACACTTAAAGTCAAATCACATTGTAACTTGGTCTAAGTTTTGGGGTTTTTATGCTTAATCATTCACCTAATCCTCATGTCTTCTTATTTCTTGATCTCATCTAACATTTTGAGCATTTATTGCAGGTTTTAAGAGGAACATGGAGCATTGAAGTGAAAGAAAAAGTATTTTATATCCATTGTACTAAAAACGCTTCTCAAATACATTCTTATCAAACTACTCACATATTGTAGGGGCTGGAAGTGATTTAATTGTTTCCTTTTGGTTAAGTTAGGAACATAGCTTAATTAAAAAGGTTAATGAACTCCATGTATTTTGTGTTTGATGAATGGTAGGCATATGCTCTCCCCTTAACTGGGTGACCAAAAATCCAAACCTATTCTTGTTTATCTGCGAGTGTGAGTGGAGTATATGGCATATGTTCTCTCTTTATTCATGCAGAATAAAGATTGATTGAACTAAAGGTATAATTGCTTGATTTTGTGTATCTTAGAGGGCTTGCCTTGTGGGAAAAAGTATTCACCCAAGGGAATGACCCAACCGGTAACATGCTAAAGCCAAGTGACTTCCAACCGGTATATAAATGTGGATACTGGAACAAAGGTTAGTATCACGAGGATAGTTCTGACGAGAAGGGAAATAATGGTCTCTCGCCACATGGATTATCCCCCATGAATGGAATGCTCGTACTAAAACCCTTGTTATAGTTTGGCTAAAAACCTTTATCTATTCTTTGGTGTAGCAACGGTCGTTGCGAAGGCATCCACATTCTTGCAATTTTTAGTAGAGATGAGAAATATGCCATGGGAGATTCATGGGTATTGGTGCTTGGCTGCCCCGAGAAGTGAGTGTCGTGGAGGGGAACTAGTGGGGTCAAGCATCTAGTCATCCACTAAGAATAAGTGTGGTTGGGGTAAAACCTGTGTGGAATTCAAAAGAATATAATATTTCACAACCTTAGGAGCGTATAGTGCTTGATGTGTCTTTATCAAAGTGTTTTAAAAAAAAATTCAAACAAAACATCACATGTTGAAAGTGAAAACCCTGATTCAGAATTACATTCATTGAAACAACCAAGTCTCCAACTGGAAAATCAGAAAAACCAAACAAGCTTTCAAGAAATGGTGTTATAAAACCTTTTGGCGCCTTCTACACCTATTTTGGCACCTTTTGTCTCTGTTTTGGTACCTTTTTCCCATTCTGTGGCACCTCTTGTCTTTGTTTTGGTGCCTTTTACAAAACACAAAATAGTGACCTAGGTCCATCTCCTATCTAACAATCAGTCTCACCCTAGGAATCCTCAGTAGTATTCAACTAGTCCTTAGGAAAAACAGAGTCTAAACATGTGTGTTACCAAATGATTTCACGAAAGTTTAAAATTCGGAAACCAAAGTCCAAACCTCTTAGTCCAAAAGAACATCAAAGACAACTATCAAAACTTTATGACTTTAGAGAGAGGTTGACCTTCAATTTCTACAAAAGAGCTTGCAAGAACAATCCCTAATTATACATCTTTTACTACTGTCAAAATCCAAGACTTTTCCAAAGATTTGAGTATCTCATCTCACAAGTTTGAACCAAAATTTCAGAATTTTCTCAAGTCCAAGATCATTCCTTAGATACCTTAGAAGTCTAAACTTGTTAAAACTAACCTCTACAAGTAGAATTCTCCAAACTAAACCTAGATCTAAACATCTCAAAGTGCCTAAATCATCAAACTCATCATATCTTTGATTGCTAAGCTTAGTTTCATCATCAGGTTTTGTCATCCTTTCATCACGAAACAAATGGTACACAATCAAATCAAACTTAGTCCTATCAATAGAATTTGTCATTCTATTCGACTTAGTTTAATTCTTGGCACTATTCCAAACAAAGAACAAAGTTTAGACAAAGTATAACACTTGCATGCCTATTCAAACAAGGTTGCAAAAACTAAAACTTAAGGAAAAAGGACTTGAAAATCAAAACATTGAAGAGTCAAATCTTGAAACTCCAACCATTGAAACTCCAATCATTGAGACAAAAAAGAATAAACTCAAAGAATAGGAAATTGAAACTCAAACCACCATGGCTGAAATAGATGAGGATCAATTGAATGCTTTAGCTCATCAAATGAAAAACCTTCAACAAAAAATCTGTGATATGCAAAGGGAAACAACCACAGAAGGATATTTTTTGTCAAACATCTATTCTTATCCATCTGAAAAAAATATGGAAATGACACCTTCTCCACCAACAACTACATCATCCAAGTTCAATTTCTTTGAATTCTTTAAAAATTTAAATGAGAAACCCAAATCAAAGTCTTCAAACACAAAGGATATTGAACAATCTTACCATGCCATGCATCTATCTTCATCTCCCATAAGTCAAAATAAATCTCAAGATTCTTTCACCCAAGTTAACAATTCCATCCAACCACCTTCTTCTATCATATCTTCTGTATCCAATGATTCATGTCAATCTCTCAGTCCAAACCATGCTGTCATAGACTCCTCTACACCTCAAGATCAAAACATTCTTTCTACTTCATCCGATGATACCAAAATTCCACAAGTTCTTCCAATCTTTGATCAAGACCCCTTCTCTCAAGAATTCTATGATGATCCCCTCCTTTCACTTTTCATCCACAAGGATTCCCTTCCATCTCAAGAGAAAAGTATCCTTCCAAGTCCTCCTTCCACTCCATATGATGAATCCATACCATCTCAAGATTCCATTGCATCCCAGGAGCATGATAATTCTTCCATCCTATCTAATGATGTCCTACCATCTGATGATCAAGATATAATTTCTACAAAATTTCATGATTCCCTTCCTCATCAAGATCAAGATAGGCTTCCATCCGAGGGTATCCCTCCATTCCATGAGGATGTTCATCCTTCTCAAGATCAAGATATGCCTTTCATACCATTTCACAATGATTTCATACCTAGTAAAGAGCAAGCTACTCCATCGTCTACACCTCATACTCCTTTTCAAAGTCAAGATCAAAGTACCCCATCATCCCCATGCCAAGATCCTATCACACCTACTTAAGCTATCCATGAGCCACACACCTATAAATTGGGATCCTCCACCTTCATCTACTCCAGTTTACTTCCAACACCTATCATTTCATCCATATCATATCCTCCCCAAAATGGACTTGCGTCTTGTTTCACAAACAATGCATATCCCATTGGTAAACAAATGTGTCAAAGTATGAATTACAAAGGAAAAGGATTAGGCCTTCATGAACAAGGTATCCTAGAACCCCTTTTGGTCCAACAAAATCCATATTATTACGGCCTTGTTTAGACACCTAAGTGTCCTAGTCCATCAAACCTACCATTTATCTTAGGTACTCATCCTAATCCACCAAACCTTCCATCTATCTTAGGTCCTTATCCTAGTTCATCAAACCTTCCATCTATCCTAGGTCCATATCCTATTCCTCAAGAACAACAAAGGAACACATCCTTGATGTCCTTTCAAAATTTTACCTATACTCACTCATCCATAATACTTCTATACCATTCATCTCAATCCACCCCTCCCATTGCTCTTGAAAGAAATTTGGGTGTAAAATGTCAAAAGCTTCCATATCAAAATCTACATGTATCAAAGGATCAACATGTCTCCTCGAAGAGCCATGCAAAAGTAAAAGAAATTTTGATCCACAATCAAAAGGAAATTTCAAAAGGCCACAAAGGCCCATCAAAGGAAAAATAAAAATTTCCAAGACCACAAAGGTCCATAAATCAAAAGAAAATTTCAAAATGCCACAAAGGCCCATCAAAGAAAAAAGAAAATTTTCCAAGACCAAAAAGGTCCATAAATCAAAGAGAAAAATCTCAAAGGCCACAAAGGCCCACAAAGCAAATATCAAAGTCAAAATTCATGTGGATTCCTAAAAGTATCATAGAAGCAATGAAATCTAAATTGGCACCCACATTTGTTGAACCAAAAGCTTCCTCCAATTTTCCATCTAAAAACCTATCACCTTCCAAATCCATTTTTCCTCCATCACTCCACCACCCTTCAAGGTGTGTGCCAAAGTTGACCTTGCAATCCTTTCCATCTATCCATCAGCAAGCCTTCCCACCTCCTATACATTACCCAACATTCATCCCCCATTATTCTCCTTTAATCCAAACCTTTAGATAAGTCCTTGGTTCTTCCATCATACCTTTAATAGGCCAACATTTATGAGTTTAATTCCCATTTACCATGGTTTATTAGAGGGATATTTGGTTGTGAAACTTGATGCTTAAGTCCTTCCTCCATCTCCCTATCATCCATATCCTATTTTCCATATCCTTTTGCACTCTACACTTGGGGGGAAAGTTCCATCCATCTTATCATTCCTTACATTTCCACCTTTGATCTCAACAAGGTTAAGGATCTTATTGAACATCATATATCTTATCCTATTCACTTTGTCCATATCTTTTGTATCATATCCTTTGCCTTATCCATATCCCATCATTCTTACTAGATACATCCTTTCTTCTCATCCTTGATCTTGATGAGGAATAGGGGAAAAATACTTGGGCCTTGTGTCCATATCTTATCTATTTGATCTTGATCATCCCATTCATTATTTTTATCCTTACTTTCTTCCATTCCATATCTCCTAGCTTATCAAAATCCATGTCATCATGTCCCTTTGCAACCTTGAATCTTATCATGCAAATCATATTTGAGCGTAGTTGTAAAACATTATCCAATTCTCATATCTTTTGTCAATCAATCATCAAAAATCATCAATCTTATCATATTTAGAGGAAATCAATGATCCTAAGTACTTATCATCATCATGCCTTATGGAATCAATCATTCCTGGCATCCTAATCAATCAACCATTATCATCTTTTGACAAGAGATATGTTTCTTGTGTGACATATTTTGCAATGAATCTTTCATTTTGATCTATCATTTATCCATGGTTGCAATACCTCTATTGTGGGGCATCTTGTTCCTTCAAACAGTCATATCATATCATTTCATCGGAAAAGGTCCTAAAAAATCCAAAAAAAAAACAAAAAATGCAAAAATCCAAAAAAATAAATAGAAAAAGGATTGAAAACAATAAAGAAAAAAATCGTCCTCTAGTGAAAACCACTTCAGTGGCACTTTGGGAAAGTACCTTGGTGAAAACCTGGAAAACAAGCACCTTGTGTAAAATAAGAACTCTCCATCCATCTTGGGCTATGTGACTTGCTCTGCATCATTCCTCCATCACACTTCCATATCTGCGTCCATCATGCATCCATGTCCACATCATAGCTTGATCCAGTGTTTGTATCATGATCTCCCCTAGTACTACTCAGCCCATTCTAAAAATCAGTTTGTCATATCACATCATACTGGGGACATGTCCTGCATTGGATCAGATTCATGCACATTCTTGAGGTCATAAAATAAAAAATCCAAAAACATTTAGAAAATCAAAAATCCAAAAACATTCAAAACATATCAAAAACCAAAAATAGGCCAAAAAGCCAAAAAGACAAAAAAATAGTCATCTTGTCAAACTACGTCGTCTTTGAGCTTTGAACGTAGGCAAGGTTGATCTTTGATCGTCCCCTGAGACATTTAGGTTAGTCTTCTAGGAGTCCATCATAAACTAGCATTTTCATGTTTGTGTCTTCATCTTGTAAAAATTGGTCGGGTTGTCAGTCGAACTACATGGTCTCTGCGTATACAATGTAGGCAAGGCTGATTTGTTGATCAACCCTCGAGGCACCTAGGATAGGTATTTAGGTTAGGTTTTGGTCATCACGGTTGTGTCTCACCTTGGATTGGGGGAAAAATCCTAAACTCACTGGGGGCAAATAAACTTTGAGCTTGAACTAATGGACAAACAACAGTGGGGCAAACACAACCCAAAAAAATGATCATAGTGCAACTCAACATTGAACATCAATCACACAAACAGAAACACATCGAACACCCAAATCAAAACAACCAAATCAAATCAAAAGTGAACTTCAAATGGATGATGTTCTTTCTGAATCACGGGTTTATCACGTTAAACACAAATGTTCAATTGTTGTAATTTGATTTTTGTTATCATATCTCTGGAGCCCCTCGATGATGTATCGAACTAGAGGAGCTAGGAAAGATCATGATTTTTCTTTGTCTGTTGTCTATGAGTTGATCATTATTACTATGAAAATTGTCGCAAGACGTGCACTGCAAAGTATCACTGATGACATTCTGAATTTGCATAGGAAAAGGATTAACTCTTGTCTATTTATGCAAGTGATACTTAGGTCATCTCAATTTAATTATATTTAGATGCTTGTGTTAAATTGCACTATCAAACATCATGGAAGTAGTACTTAGGTCATCATGGTCTAAATATACCATTGATGCTTGTACTCACTTTCAACATTTAAAGGCCCAATGATGATAAAAAGCATGACAAATCGGCTGTTACGAATGACAACTTTTGCATACGAGATCTGCATGGTTAGAGTAGATTGCATCCATGTTAGTTTACATCTGTATTTATGGGATTTCGAAAGCTACAACAATGATTTTATCTCTTACATTAAGGGATTGAGTACACTTGAGATTGCCAAAAACACATCATTTTCATATAATTACACACCATTTGCATTATCATCAATTAAGACAACATTCTCATTTAGTTGCATATCAGTTGCATCATCATTTGCATACATTGGAAAACATTATCACATCATTCATCCATCCATGCATCACATCATTATATTTGCATCAGAAAACACAAAAAGAAGTGCATTCCATCTCACTTGCATAATCATAATCATCTCATTCATTATTAATGGATTGAGAAATTGGTCCATTAAGAAGATTGAAAGACATTCCAACAGAGTAAGATTTCCACGAAGAAAAAGATATTGAAAAGCATGATTGATTAACAAGGATATAATGCCCTTGTTATGAACATCTAAAACCAATAGCGAAGATGAATTTGTTATTACTCAAATCCAAGACTAATAAAGGACTAATTGGATATAAACATCACATGTCATTTGCATAATCACATCCATCTCACATAGCATAAAACATCATCCATAAAAGAAAAATAACTCATCAACTATACATTATCATATCATCATTGCATACATCCCACAAATAAATCATCACATAAGCATCATCATTGCATAATCATCATCACATATAAACATCACATAAACATCAACATAAATATGCATCATCATGTGATCATTTCATACATCATTTACTCATCCATTGCATCATTTATTTGCATTAGAAAAGAACAAAAACATAAAATGCATCACATTTCATTGGCATAATAGGATGCATCACATGTATCATATAAGCATCAGTCATAAAAACATCCTAGAATCATAACACATCAGTTGCATCATCATTTGCATCCATAACATATCATATCATCATCATAATAGAGAAATAAAAATGCATCCATCAATAATTTTTCATAATCATCAATAGACATTAACTGCATCCACCACATTGCATATCATCATCATAACATAGAAATTAAATGCATCATAGACATCTATCATCATATCAACACATAGATCATAATCATCATTGCATATCATATAACCTCAAAAAAATCATAATGTCAAAGTGTACAATGATATCCAAAGGTATAAAGAGATACATCAATATAAAAAATGGCACTGCATCGTAAAGTCTGAAGAACATCATCAATGTCTCAACGGAATTAGCATTTACATCAGGTCTCGGTACATCATCAAGTCTCAAAACATTAATCAATCCTATATTGGGGAATATCAATCAATTAGAGAAGTCGAAACCCATCGCCCAATCAAATCTAAATCTGCTTGCACCAAATGCAGAAATCCTCCTATGATCATAACAAATCGCAAATCAATAATCTTATCAATAAATCAACAAAAATCATCCTATCAATCTAATCAGCTCTAATGCAATTTTGATCAAATCTCGTGAGCATCAATCTATCATTCAACCTCCCCTATCATGAGGTTTATCAAATCAATCAATGCACCTCGCCTATCATGAGGTTCATCAATCAATCCAACCTTGTCTATCATGAGGTTCATCAATCAATTCAACCTCGCCTATCATGAGGTTCATCAATCAATCCAGCCTCACCTATCATGAGGTTTATCAATCAATGCACCTCACCTATCATGAGGTCAATCATCAATCTATCATTGATCCTCGCCTATCATGAGGTCAATAATCAATCTATCATTGATCCTCACCTATCATGAGGTCAATAATCAATCTATCATTGATCCTTGCCTATCATGAGGACAATCATCAAAATTCTATTAGTGATCCTCGCCTATCATGAGGTCAATCATCAATCTATCATTGATCCTCACCTATCACAAGGTCAATCATCAATCTATCATTGATCCTTTCCTATCATGAGGTCAATCATCAATCTATCATTGATCCTCGCTTATCATGAGGTCAGTTATCAATATATCATTGATCCTCACCTATCATGAGGTCAATCATCAATCTATCATTGATCCTCGCCTATCAGGAGGTCAATCATCATCCTATCATTGATCCTCACCTATCATGAGGTCAATCATCAACTAACACATCAACATCATCAAATCAATCGGTTGAACGTGATCATCAAACATCAAACACAAAGAGGCAACATAAGGCATCAATTAATCAATTAATCAATCTGGCAGGCTCAATCTTCTTTTTTGGGAGATAAATCATTTCTGGATAATAAAATTTTGAAATCATCACCAAATCATCAGAAAATCCTAAAAATTCCAAAATTCATCGATTTATCTCCCAAGGGGGCATATATCCGACAGTACTTGAAAATCAATGCCTGGGGTATCAAAAAATTTTCTGAGCATCGATATCAAATTTTTCTTTGAAGCAACATGTAAACACATTACTTCAAAGAAGGTCAAAATGTAGACACCTAAAAATGGTCATCACCTTTAATTAATTAAATACTAGCTATTTGATTAATATTCCAACTACGTATAAATAAATTCTCAATTTATTTATATTGTTCACCCTTCTCTAATTCTCCAAATCTAAAACATATTCATCTAAATTAATTAAATAAACAAGGTTCCCTAAACTGTTTTATTTAATTAATCGTCACTAAATCCAATTAGGAATTAAAGCACATTTCTACAACTTTTTGTGTCACCTCACCAAGGTCACATGAAAATAAATAACTCTAATTTTTAATTAGAATTATCTTCAACTCATTTTAAAAAGAACATGGCTCATTCCTCCCACACATCCACCAATTTTGGAGCACATGACTTATTCCTCTCACACTTCCACCAATTTTGGAAGCACATGGTCTTCTCTTCTCACACTTGAATCTTCCATCCAAATGGCATGCTACCCATTGGTCAAGAGATTCTTCCATCTAAATGGCATGTTGTCTTTGGTCAAGGGGACAACATCTTGATTCTCTTCATCTTCACCATCCATTTTTCTTATTCAAATATGGACCGTTGATTATTGCCACCTCACTATATGCTTGGAAAAGGCTATAAATACAACCCTTGGGCCTTGTATTTTGCATCCACATTTGAAGTAAAGTTATCATGCAGGTTTATCATTGGAGCTTGGGGGAATTTTGGAGTCTTATAGCTAGTCTTTACATCATATTTTTCTTTTCTTTAAATCTTGCATCATAGTTGCATTTTATGTCCCATCTTGCATCATAGTTGCATTTTAGATTAGTTCATTTTAAGTTTGCATTTGAGCATATGTAGAATCATGCATAGATCATTCTAGTTCAATACCATAGCATCCACCTCCACTTGTTTATTTATCATAATCACCATCATCCCTTCATCATATCATTCATCATCATTGTTTGCATATAGTTTCATATAGGAATTTAGTTGCTTGCATGTTGATTACTAATCTTGTTTCTTAAGTGTCATTCTAATAGCCTTTGTGCACATAGAAATCTGAGGGCCAAAAGGTTAAAAGAATCATTAAGAATATAGGACGATGAGACCTTGAAAGATTCGTTAAGTTTCAAATTAAAATGACTTGTTTTCTTTGAATCTTTAATGTAAATCATTTCATTAAGGTTTGTACTATGTTTCCTTGCCTTCAACAATCCTTCTTCATAACCTGCAATAAACTCTCATAGAACACTCATACACTTGCTGCAATTAATAGACAATTAATGAGCATGTAAACTCATAAGAGTTGTACAATACAAGAACATAAAGCTCCTCACAAAAATCTATGCCTAGATTGGGCAAGTAGAGTTCCACAATGTAATTTGAAGTCAAACCAAAGTCTTCCTCAATTTAGTCGCCCCAAAATAAATACTTAATTAGATCTACAGTCTCATAGTTTTACAAGTTTTAAGCTACAATATTACCTTCATTTTCAACAACTGCCACTCCTTAAAAGTCCTTGTTGATGGTGTTTTCTACACAGCAACAACTCAGACAGAAAATGATATTCTATCTCTCTTGAAAGATAATCTTCAACAATAGATTGCTGAAAATCACCCCAAGGTCTCTCGGGTGTCAGGTCTTGACAATGCATAAACAACTCAGATAATATGTGAAAATGCTGGTAATCACAAGGGGCCTTACAAATGAACAATGCTGGAAGTGAATTTTCATCAGATGCAACAATATGGTGATGCTTTCAATCCTAAAACTAACCCAGATTCAAAATAAACAGCAAAAGAGATAAAGGTTTAGAGAGATTCTATTCTATTCTAACTCTTAAGATTAACAATGCAAATGATAAACACTTGAAATGGACCAATCCCAACGAAACCAATCTCTGCTTGACCAAGATTAATCTACAATCTTACAGAAACAGTGCAATCTTCTAAAGTTTTAAAGATTTTCAGATTATGAACATTCACCCAAGACAACCCAATTGCAGTTGAAATGAATAAATCCCCATAATTGAACCAAGCACAATGAATATAAAGGTCTAGGCTAACTTTACAAAGCAACTAACAATCAGCTAGCTGCAAAAAGTATGGACTAGGGATTGTTGCAAACACTTCAAACATTAAATCATGAACATCATTGAATCAGATCTAAATCTAAATCTAATAACCATGAGCAATTTTAAAAATTGAATCATAAGAACCATGCAAGATAAGTCAACACAAAAGAGATCACCAGAAAATCACAATGCTTTCAATTGTATTGAATCACCAAACTCCAGCAACAATTCCAATGTTCTATTACATCACTTGCTCAAAAATCAACTAGCTTCTATCTCTACTCTACTGCTAAATTCGCTCTCTATCAAATCTTCTCCTAATCTCTCACCCCCTACAAATGAGGCACAAATGCCATTTATAGAAAACCCCAAACATGTCGGCCTAATTAAATTTTACAATAATAACCGGCCCCAAAACAGGTCGGCTAGGAGAATTTCAAAATATGACAAGATTTGCATTAAATGCATGAATATTATCCATGTCGGCCTATGATCTCCAGCAAGATCAAATTCATGTGTCCTCCAGAAAGTCCTCCAGCTGTAGACAGTTTTGGCACAGATTCTTAGGCAGGTCCCACTTTGAAAATTTAAATTGAATGCTTCCAGATTTCCCTCTTTTGGCACGAATCCATATGCAAGTCCCCCTTCTAATATTTGTTTAGTCCTGAAAAACAGATATCATCATTAGTAGCCCACATGTCCAAATTAAATTTTAATAAAATTTTGACCTTTTCTAAAAAACTTACATTTTTATAAGGAAACTTTCCACTTTTAGAAATTTTTCCATTTTTAGAAATTTTTATTTTCAATTTTTTATCTCAAGAAATTTTCATTTTCAGGATCATTTTTAAAAATTTCCACTTTTGGAATAAATAATTATTTTCAGAAAAATTTCCATTTCGGGAAACCAGACCAAGGGGAAAATCCGGGAAAATCCAGGTCAGGCGGATTCCAGACCAGAATCTGGGAAAATCTAGGCAGATAGGAATCTGGAAAACTCCAGCCGGACAGGAATCTGGGAAATCCAGCCAGACAGGAAAATCCCGGACTGGACCAAATAAGGCAAAAATTTCAATAATAGATCATCAAAACGAACTAAGAATGCGTGAAACATCGTGTAATATATCAAATTAAGCATGGGGTGTTGAACATTTATCATCAAATTCATCAATTTAATCCAGTATTTCAATTTGCACAAAGCCTGGCAGAAAATCCAGAAAAATCCGGGTGGACCGGATTTCTGCGGATGGCATAAAATTCTGGACCTTTGGCACATTCCGAAAAACTGAAGAAATCCGGGAAAATACGGGTTGGGCAGAAAATCCCGAACGCAGGAAAAAACCCGGACTTCACCCAGAGCCGGACTTTGAGCAGAATTCGAGAAAATCCGAGCGGACCGGAAAATCTTGGATTGGGGTAAAAACCCGAATTTTGCTCAAAACTTAGTTTTTTCAAAGTGCAACCTAGGGAAATCACTTGGGCAAGCAAGATGAACATCTAAGGACCTCCAAAGGCGGTGAAATCAATAAAATTAAGTGGCCAAAAGACACCAAAAGCTAGAGCAAAAAGAGGGTCCCTACTTTCAGTGGGGTGTGTGTGCAAAACTGCACAATAGTCCTCTTTTGACCATAGTTCCTATTACGAGCCTTAACAAGAATAAAACCCTTTGCACTAGTAGCCTCAATAGGAATGAGAGCCTTGCTTTGGTCAACCTTAGGAGGGTTGCAAGGAAGCTAAGTAGTTTGAGATTCAAAAGGTTTTGACCTCATGCATCTTCTCTACAGATGACCATATTCATGACATTGGCGGCAATGAAAAGGCAATATCTCATAATCTAGCTGTTGTACCCAAGAATATGAACCTGCATGAATTTTCAAAGAATCTGGAAGAGGATTACTTAAATCAATTTCAACACAAATGCGAGCAAATTTCATTACCTTTCTATCCTAAGTTTGCCGAGGACCCACTGGTTTCCCCAACAACAAAGCAACCATATGCAGGATGTCATTGCACCAACATTCCACTAGAAATCTAGGGAGACACACCCACACCGGAACCCGATTCGAGAGATCTTCTGAAGGATTAAAACCAACATGCTAGGGTTTAATAAATAAACCAATTTGATTATGGAAATAAGGTCCTCCTTTGAAAACCCTATTACAGTCTGCCATGCAGTTAAAAGTAACCATGAAGTAACTATTCGCCAACAACATTATTTCCATCTCAACCTCTAGAGACCAGGTCCGTTGAGCCCATGACTCCAAAAATTGGAGTGAAACCCTCATTCCCATGAATTTGCAAAGCAAATAAGGCTTAAAAAAATACTCAATATCCTCAGCAATCAATTTTGGTTGAATTACCAGCACCAGCCTATCCTTGGATCGTTCTAAGAAACCATTGATTTTTAGAACATGAGAACCCCCAGACGGAGCAAACCACCACTCCCCGAATCATTAGAAAACAACTTGTTATCAAAAACTCTCATTTCATGAGATGGAGATTTCACTCCAATGGCAGATCAAAAATCCAAAGTAGTATTAACCCCTGAAGCTTCCCCTCGATCCATTGCCAAAGAGGAAAAAGGACATCACACCCTAAAGCCACCACTCAAAACAAACAAACTAGAGGGAAGAACCCCCACCTGCTCAACAAAACCATGAAGAAGCACTTAGTAGAAAAAGACTCGAGCAAAAGAAGAACATGAAAAAAATTGGAACAATGAAAAGCACCCCCTGGTAGATCATGATCTGCCCCTAACCAACACTATTGCACACAATTCCCAAAACCAAGCCTACATGCAAAGAAAAAAACACAGCATGCAACCGCGGCCTCAATGGCCACAGGCTGACATGCCCGCACTCAGGCTAATGCCTCCACCCTGCATTCTTCATCCCCTTCTCTTTCAAACTAACTTAAATCACATTAACTATTTTTATTTTATTTTATCACATATGCATCTTGGGTTAAGTCTAGACTTAGAGAAGTTTTAGGAGAGGTAGGAGAGGCTTTATTGAATCTTTATTCCCTTGTTATTGAATAGGGGTTTTCTTTGAGAATATTTGCATAGAAAATGTTAGTTTGGACTAAATATATCACATGAACATTCATCCACAAAACATCCCTTGTTTCACCTTCATATGAATTCCCTAGAACCCCTTGACCTATTTTGATAGATCCTCTAGCAACCATCATTTTTATCTTCTACTCCTCAAAGAGGAAGACAATTTAGCCAACCATACACTCACCCTACAACTAGACCAACCCTTGCCACATCCATAGCATTGAACCATCCATTTAATTTTAAACCAATGCAAGCATTCAGTTGTACCTAATTTTAGTGCATAGAAAACCTAACTTGATTTACCCTCCACATAGTCCCATAAGTTATTTCTAATCCTCATTTTATTCATGAACACCTACATTGATCTATTCCATAATGCAAAATTGAAGCAACACAAAATTGATGTGCTTTTCTAAAATTCAAAATTCAAAGTGGGCCCATGTTGCCCTTCCACTAGGTCTTTATCTATAAACATGAAGCATGAAACATTTTAGATCTTATTTTAGGGTGTTGTTTAAGAAGATAAATCCTTATTCATTTTAATGCATCGAGGGTCTAGAATTTAAAATGGGGATCTATTGTTTTCATTTGCATGATCACTTAAGAGGCATCCAAACATTCAATGCCACATCAACATTTGCATGTACTTAGTGATAGATAAGCATATTGCATGGTTGTGTGTTACTATCCATCTTTGTTCAAAAGTGATTGAATTGATCTACATAGAGGTTTGATAGAGAACATAGCAAGATCCTAAAAGTTGTTTGTTAACACTACCAATCTTCTTATTGTAGGTCTAAACATCTAGACAACATTAATGTAGGTACATAAATCTATAATCTAGTAGATTAATTTTGTAGATAGAGGGTTGATTATAGGAGATCAAGGTCAATTGTGTGTTCCAGATTTAATTTAAATCAATTCTGCATATAGAATCTCACCAAATTTTTGGAAACAACTTCATTCAAATTTCATCATTATACTTCAAATATCTCTAAAAACATACAATTCAAAATTATAATTCAAAAATTACAATCAAAATGATAGACAACTATTTTTTAAAGCTAACCAAAAAAAATCTTTTTGTTTCATTACACAATTAGAAGTATTTTTTCCTACATTACAAATTGCATTTTATTCCTTAATGTTACATCTACCTATTTCCACACTTATGGAAAAAACATCATTTTCAATGAATGTCCCTTCCATAAAGGCCACTTGCTTTAATAAATTTATTGGAAAAAAAACAATTTTGTTGTCTTTGGCGCGTTAATTCAAAGCTTTTTGACTCGCGATGACTTTAAAATATTTAGTTAAAGAATTTCAGACAAATAAGAGAAGTCTTCAAATATTTAGGACTTTTCACATTGATGAGTCTTACCAAAACAAACCGTGTAAGAAAAAGCATATTTAAATTTTGGACACAGGTTGTCTGGAATATTTAAGCAAAATACAGATCTGCAGACAACTCTAATACATAATCATCTATTACAACAAATACAGATCTACAGACAACTCTAATGCGTAATCATCCCCTGTCTACTACTACGTACAATTGAACCTGATCACATATATAAAGCCGCAAAACAATTTATAAGTTAAAAAATGCAGCTGATAACCAATAAAAACAATGGCAGAGAAAAGCATGGAGGGGAGATAATGAGGACCAAGAACACAAGAACATAAAGGGAAGATGAAAGTGCCTGCCGCTTGGAGACCTCCCAGAGCTACCATGGTAATGAGTAGTTGCTTGCTTCTTTCTTGGCACTTTCCGTCACAGGCATTAATGTCTACATGTGAAGGAAAATAAGAATCTTGACAGATCTCTTTGGTCATCCAGTAACACAAACACCCTTCAACAACCAGTCGCAATATGATAGCGACATAGTGTACATTTGACAAATCCTCTGGAATATCAAATAGAGAGCGCTTTCCACAATCAAATCTATGAATGGCCTCTGCGAGGAGATCCACCACAAATATAGAAACAAAAATCCAGTAGGCTTTCTCAGGCATTAGACTTCCCAAGTTTCCTCCCAGGACAATTGCTCCTGTTGCCCCAATCATTGCATTTAGGACAGACGGAGTTAAGAAATTTGCAGCATTCCACTTATGATCCTCTGTAATATTGCTTGTCATCTGCATACCCTTTCCCGATTGGACCCTCATTAAAGTGCTCAATTCCTCTCTTACTATTAAAATGGGCGTAAATCCTTCGAATACAATAATTGAGAGCGCAACAAACAAGAGTATTTTGGTTTGTCTTTGTGTGATGTCCTGGTTATATAAAAGCAGGGTAACCAGGGCAATGCTCATGCCTACCTTGAGAAACACGACTCCTGCTCTGCCATGATCAGAGGGTCGATGAAGCTTTTTAGTGTCCTGTGATTGATCTGTTGATCGGGGCGAATTTTCAATCCAGCTCCAGTAAGGTCGAATGGAGTAGAAAATGACAGCCTCTGTAACAAGGATAGGGCGAATTTTCAATCCAGCTCCAGTAAGGTCGAATGGAGTAGAAAATGACAGCCTCTGTAACAAGGATACTCCAGCACAGCCAAAACAGAGGGTTAGACAGCAACAATCCATAACTTCCGAGGGTAAACGCTACGACGCCCCAGTTAAATGCCGAAGCCAAATCAGTAAATCCCCGGATGTATTGTACGTAATCATCATTTGCCTCTGGAGTCTGAGCAGAGGAAATAGCTGAATGCAAATGATCAACAAATATAAGAATAGGCTAAAACCAAATATAATCTAAATCAGAAAAATCATTAACTGTGTTGCAAAATTGAGTATAATTTACCTATTCCAGAATCATTTGAACGAGATCTAATGCTGCTTTGCCTTATTGTTATAAGATGCTCCTCACGGACAGGTCTAACGGTAGCTTGCCTCAGCATTTTCCCAGCTTCATTCATATTTACTCTAACAAAGAGTTCCAGCAGAAAGGCTAACAAGAGTTTCAGGTCTATCTTCAGAAATAAAAATTCCTCTTGATTTATAGGGAGAGAAAAATAAATTAACAGGAAGGATAGATTTTTGGGAGAAGGAAAGTTCTGGAAGCGAAGGGGCATTACCAGGCAGCGAGCTTGACTTAGATTTGTACGTTTTTCAGGAAAAAAGATCCAATCAAGAAGGGCAGTAGCAGGCAGCAATCAGCTTGACTTGCTGACCTCTTCAATTCCAACCTTCGCAGAAATAACGTCTGATAGGTACATTCAGCGAAGGTTGCCATTGAAAGGAACATTGACCATTTAAAAAAGAATTAGGTCGAAATATCTGAAAGTCGGGATAGAACATCCCTCTAGAAACAGAAATTGCACATAAAATTTGTGGGGTGTAAGTGTGGAGGGGGGTACAGGAAAAATGGTGTTTTTGTGAATTAATAAGAGATAACGTTTTATTTTATTAGATGTTTGAGAAGATATTTGTTAATAATAATATAATATATATTCATGTTTTAAGGTCTCTTATTTTTTAAATTTGATAAATACATTTTCTATAGATTTTATTATTATTGTGAAAATATATTAAGGGGTCTTTTATCTTCAAAAGATATAGAATCATATAGCTATATAAAAAAAAAAAAAATCATGTATACAAGTGATAAGCCAAACTAGATTTGTAACTTTACAATATTATAGGTACAAATCTAGACCATATGAGTCTAGAAGGATTTCACAAGAGGATCACAAAAACCAACAAAACAAACACAATGGAAAGGCACTTGTTAGAGAGTGGACTAGTTTAGTGGACTAGTTTAGTGGACTTAGTTATTCAAGCTATGCCAAATTCTATATCCTTAAAACAAGTTAAATTAGAGAAATTGAGAATCATGTTGTAATACAAATCGAACCCCTTTATATAAAGGGCATCTTGGGCTTCCAAGTTAGGGAGGAGTTGTGAGGATTAAAGTGTCATCTACTTGGCAATCTTATGTATAGTTTGTGTATCTTTGGTGTAAACAAAATCCTCCAAAGTTTGCTTGCACAAAACCAAGAGAAGACACTACTCTGCCTTCACCATGAACTTAGCAATGATCTAAGCTCTGTTCTGACTTGGTTCAACAACTGAACCTTACTACAACTCTGTCCTAAGAGTTTCCAATTGTGCTTTAACTTTAGAGGATCCAACACCTTGTTTGAAACTACTAATCTCCTCTCAACACCTAGAAGAGTCTAGATGCTATCTTCAACACCATGCTTTGGCTACCTACAGGGGAGTTAGGGACATTGCTCTGATGCATTTCATAACCATTTGAATCCATCTTGGAAACTCCTCAAAGACCATTCCTACCGATTTCACAAGATAGCCTTTGGAGGGGGCTATTCCTTGTAGCCCTTACCAGTCAGTATTCTGACTTTTTCTGTATTATTTGCCAAACAACCTGCCACACAAAAGGCACTTTCAAGCACCCATTTTAGAGTTTTAAATCTCCTGCTAACTTTCAGATCTCTGTCACTGCCGTACAGGGCATTCCCATCTTCTTGGACAATAGGACTAATTGACCTAATTGTAGGGTTTATGTGCCTTCTTCTAAACTGCTTCTAGTGGACATATTGAAGTCCCAAAATCCTTTTGCATGTAAAAGTCTCACCTTAACCCACCTAGTATAGTACGGACTCCGTACGGTGGCACTTTCCCCTGCATAAATTCTTAACTCCTCTTTTCCAAACTCCTAACCGGGTCATGTATCTCGCCTAGGGTTTGGGTGTCATACTTTCTGCTCTACATTCCATGTTGCCTACTATCAAATATGTACAATTAATTGTCTCTTCTCCCATACTCCACCAGTCTCAGGAGGACCCCGTGGACAATGGTTATGGGGAAGGCATTCTAAAAGTGACTGTTCCAAAACTGAAAAATAAATCCTTCCCAAACTATAGTTTATGAAGCCTAAACTACTATTCTATTCTAAACAACCTAAAGATCAAATGAAAATCACTCTTTCCTATCTACTAAGCATTTACACAATGGAAAATTAACATGCTCAACGCCTTTTAGTTCACTGTTCTCAAAGAGCACGGGCAGATTTAGAAATTGAAGATTCTTGCCAAAACAGGGCTATATTCCTTTCACCGCCTGTACCATGAACACCAAGCACTACCAACACTTAAAATGAAAGTTATTTACAAAGAAAAATGTTAACACAGCTCTGTAATTACAAAACAAAGTGCTATGTCAATTTACAACGCCTAAATAGATTCATTGCGCAAAACACACTGTGTTTTCCAGAAAACACAGAAAATTATTAAAATCTGCTACCGTTCTCTATTTTTCCACACACACTGATTACAATGATAAAATCCTATTTGTTACGAGCCATTCCCTTATCTTGAGGTCTTTTTCCACCATGCAAGGGAAGATTGCTCGTTCCCATATCCCTGATTTTAAGGGAATCTTAAGACCACTAACAGTTACATGCAATCCAAGCAATATTGCCATGCAACAATGCAATATTCTTGCAACCTCATCTTTTTTCCTTCTTTTTAGGATCTCCAACTCTTCAATCTTGAGCAACCATGATGTGAACTTCCCTTGGCATCTTCGAATAACGAGGATATGGCTATAACAAAATTTAATACTTTAAATGCTAACACTTGCTGCCTTAAGCTAACCAAAGAAGAACTTAACACTAAAGATAACTAATGAGAGTTTTAGTCCTAGTGACTAACTATTCCCACACAAAATGCAAGATCAACCTGCCCAAAACAAAAATAAAGAAGTCCTGATTTGGCCAAGATCAGGTACAAGCCAAAATTATGTAAACTAAGTTTGGATTTGGCCTAGGTGCTCCTGCACCATCCTCCCCAAAACAGAAAACTTCAATCCACCCTTGGATTGAGTAAGTTAGGATCAATACCTAACTTCTTGAATTCTGCCTCCCTGATCCATACTGCATCTGTATCAGGTTGTCCATGCCTTTTTATCAGATGTTCTTTATATTCCTTGTTCCTAGTCTTCTGGTAGATCCTTGTGTCCAGGATTTGATCAGCTTGTTTGACTGTGACAGGGGGTAGTTTGAGTTCTTCAACATCTTGATTGACTTCATGGAGTGTCTGATCCAAATCCAGGGGTGGTCCTTTGTAATGCATCAGATCTGCAACATTAAACACAGGGGACAGTCCACTGTCCTCAGGCAATTGCACCTTGAAAGCATTGTTGCCATACTTCTCCAAGATAGGGCAGGGACCTATCCTCTTCATTTGGAGCTTGTGAGGGACTCCTTTCTGCAATCTAGCCTTGTTCAAGTGGACCATTACTAAGTCTCCCACATTAAATTGGACTTCTTTCCTATGCTCATCCATCTTAACCTTATGCTTCATTGTATTCTCTGTCAAGGTTTTTCTGACTATCTCATGAATTTCCTACATTGCACAAGCAAAGTCATCTGCAAATCCACTTCCCTTGACTCCATCCTTCAGTTCTCTCAGCTCATAAATACCTCTAGGTTGCAGTCCATAAACAATTTCAAAGGGACTCTTCCCTGTGGATCTATTGACTGTGTCATTGTATGCATATTCAGCCTGCCCAATAATCTGATCCCATTGTTGACCATACTCCTTGGTCAAGCATCTCAAGAGGTTTCCAAGTGTCCCGTTAACCACTTCGGTCTGACCATCAGTTTGGGGATGGTATGCAGATCCAAAGGACAGATTGGTGCCCATTCTTTGCCAAAGAGTCTTCCAAAAGTGACTCATAAATTTAGTATCCCTGTCTGACACAATGCTGATTGGTAAACCATGAATTCTGACTACCGCTTTGAAGAAAAGTGAGGCTATTTGACTGGCATCATTGGTTGTTTTGTAGGGTATAAAGTGAGCCATTTTGCTGAATCTATCAACAACAACATAAACACTGTCCATTCCTTGCCTTGTCTTGGGTAAACCAACTACAAAGTCCATGCTTAAGCATTCCCATGGCCTAGAAGGGATTGGCAGTGGTTGGTATAATCCTGCATTTGAAGAAGTTCCTTTGGATTTTTGACACACTACACAACTCTCTACATATTTCCTGACATCTAAGTTCATCTTAGGCCAAAAATAAAACCTTTGGACAAGCTCTTGAGTTTTACTAATTCCAAAATGACCACTTAATGCACCATTATGCTTTTCTTGGATTAGATTCTCTCTAATAGAACCTCTAGGAACACAAAGCTAATTCCCTTTAAACAACAAATCACTTTGCAAGGTGTATTCAGCATACTTGCTATGGAAATGATTCTTAAACTCAAGGCATACCTTATAAATTTCTGCAAAGTCTTCATCATTTGCATATAGATCCTTGAAGTGATCTATTCCCATGCTCTTCAACTGGATTTCTTGAATGGTAAGAACCCTCCTGCTCAATGCATCAGCAACTTTATTGAGAGCTCCTTTCTTGTGCTTGATGTTGAAGGTGTAGGCTTGCAAGTACTCCACCCATTTCATGTGCCTATGACTCAACTTCTCTTGTGAATTCAGAAAACTGAGTGCTTGATTGTCTGAGTACACAATGAATTCCTTGGGAAGCAAGTAGTGCCTCCACTTCCTTAGTGCTTGGACCAATGCATACATTTCAAGGTCATAAGAAGAGTACTTCTTCTTGGCTTCACTTAGCTTCTCAGAATGAAAAGCCACCGGTCTGCCCTCTTGGCTGAGAACAGCTCCAATTGCTACATTACTGGCATCACACTCAATTGTAAATAGTTTCTCAAAACTTGGCAACACCAAAATAGGTTGAGTAGCTATCCTTTCCTTCAGCAACTCAAAACTCTTGTTAGCTTGCTCATTCCACATAAACTTAGTTTTCATTCCTCCTTTAATTGTATCCAACATAGGAGCACAAATTGCACTAAACTATTTGATGAATTTCCTATAATACCGAGCAAGACCATGGAAGCTTCTTACCTCTGTTGCTGTCTTGGGAGTAGGCCAATTAAGAATGGCTTCTACCTTACTGCTGTCCATCTTCAAGTTGCCATGTGATAACACAAAACCAAGGTACACCAGCTTTGTTTTGATGAACTCACACTTTTCCAGATTAATCTTCAGCTTCTCCTCTTGTAGCTTCTTGAAAATCAGCTCAATGTGTTGGATGTGCTCTTCTCTAGTTCTGCTATAAATCAGTATATCATCAAGATACACTACTACAAACTTGCCAATATAGTCATGGAGAATTTCATTCATGAGTCTCATGAATGTGGAGGGGGCATTAGACAATCCAAATGGCATTACTAGCCACTCATAAAGACCCTCATTGGTTTTGAAGGTTGTTTTCCACTCATCACCCTCATGTATTCTAATTTGGTGATAGCCACTCTTTAAATCTATCTTGGTATAGTACCTAGCTTCACCTAGACAATCCATGAGATCTTCAATCCTAGGGATAGGGAACCTATACCTGATGGTTATCTTGTTTATTGCCCTGGAATCAGTACAAAGCCTCCATTCTCCTCCTTTCTTGGGTGCTAAGATAGTGGGTACTGCACAAGGACTAATACTTTTCCTAATGAGACCTTGGTCAAGAAGTTCTTGAATCTGCCTGGCTATCTCTTCATTCTGTTGAGGTGTCATCTTGTAGGCTGCCTTGGTTGGAAGGGTGGCTCCTGGTATCAAATCTATCCTATGACTTATGGCTCTTTTAGGAGGTAAGGTTGCTGGTTGACCACTACTCACAATGATTTCATAGGTCTGCAATAAATCTTGAATCTCCTTTGGTAGCTCCTGCTTTTCAGCTGCCTTCTCTTTGCTTACTTCTCTTGGCTTGATCATTACTGCATAGCCAACTCCTTCTCCTTCTTCTAAGGCCTTTAAGAACTCTCTTTCACCAGTTATCAGCAGCTTAGAACCTGCTGTCTGCACTTCAGTGTCTTCCAACAAAGATTGAATCTTGTAGGTTACATTATCCTTCTTGAAGGTGTATGAGTTCTTAGCTCCATCATGCATAGCTTGAAGGTCAAATTTCCATGGCCTACCTAGGAGCAAGTGGCATGCATCCATAGGTAATACATCACACAATACTTTGTCTTTGTACTTGCCAATTGAAAACTCCACCCATGCTTGTTCATTCACCAAGACATGCTGACCCTTGTTGAGCCATGTGACCTTGTAAGGATTCTTGTGAGGTATTCTTGCTAATTTCAGTTTGTTGACTGCCTCCTCTGACACAATATTGTCAGTAGAACCTGAGTCTATAATCACCTTGCACACTTTCCCCATCATCTTGCACTTTATCCTAAACAAAGATCTTCTTTGGCTTGGTTCCTCTTTGATCGGTTCCTTGATTAAGGTTCTTCTCATCATGAGATTCTCCCCTTCTTCTGAGTTCAAGGGTACTTCTGGTTGCTTATTTGCTGCAGTTGTCTCATCTTGGATCAAATTAGTTCTCTTGTCTCCTCCATGAGAAGTACTACCTTTCTCAGGACATCTATAGGCTGGGTGTCCCAACTGGTTGCAATGATAGCATTTCATATTAGTGAAGTAGCTGCCTCTTCCTTGTCCACCACCTCTTCCTCTGGAACTGAAACCTCTTCCTCTACCACCTCTACTGGAACTTCCTTCTTGTTGATCAGAAAATCTGACTTCTCCTTGAGCTCTTGATTCTGAGCTTCTTCCACTATAGCTTCCTCTTTGTCCTCTGCTGTCTTTCCCTTTACCTCTACCTTTGGGGTTTTGTTCTTGCTTCTTTTTTCCTTTCTCCTCTATCTTCAAGGCCATTTGATAGCATTGGCGTACTGATTTGAAGTTTACCAAGCTCATATCTTCTTGGATAGACCACTTGAGCCCATTTAGGTACCTTGCTAACCTGATACTCTCATCCTCAACCACCTTTGATCTAAGGCACAGTTTTTGAAACTCTTCTGTATATGTTTGGACATCCATGTCCTTTTGCCTCAGATTGTGTCTCCTCCTATGCAACTGGACTTCATAATCATCTGGGAGATAGGTTTGTCTTATCTTGGTCACCATTCCTCTCCATGAAACTATGGGACCTTTGCCTTCTTTCTCTCTTTCAGATTGCACAAACTTCCACCATGTGAGAGCTGCTCCTCTCAGCCTTGACTTGGCCACCTTCACCTTTTGGGCCTCTGTTATGCCATCACACTCAAAGTGATTCTCAATGCTCTCAATCTAGTCCGCAACTGAATCTGGGTCCATTTGTCCACTGAAAAGTGGCACACCATCCAACGCTTTACCACTCAAGGCCTGCAATGCCTTCAAGAATGGTTCCTCTGCAAGAATAGGATCAGGCTTTGGAGCTTCCTCCTCCAATTCCACCTCTTTTTCTTTGGCTTCCTGCTCTTCCTTCTTCTTTATCTTGTCCTTCACAGTATCTGCTGTTTCTTGGACTTCATCTAGGAGTTTCTCCATCTGAGATATCCTCTCTCTGAGCAACCGGTTATCTTCCTCTTGCTCTTCTACCTTCTTTGCTAGCTCTGCATTTGTCACCATGGTTCCTTCCTCTGGTGTATTCTCTCCTACTAACTCAGTGGATTGGATCATTAATCACAAGCCTGGAATCCAACTCTTTCTCTGATACCAATATGGTGTAAACAAAATCCTCCAAAGTTTGCTTGCACAAAACCAAGAGAAGACACTACTCTGCCTTCACCATGAACTTAGCAATGATCTAAGATTTGTTCTGACTTGGTTCAACAACTGAACCTTACTACAACTCTGTCCTAAGAGTTTCCAATTGTGCTTTAACTTTAGAGGATCCAACACCTTGTTTGAAACTACTAATCTCCTCTCAACACCTAGAAGAGTCTAGATGCTATCTTCAACACCATGCTTTGGCTACCTGCAGGGGAGTTAGGGACATTGCTCTGATGCATTTCATAACCATTTGAAGCCATCTTGGAAACTCCTCAAAGACCATTCCTACCGATTTCACAAGATAGCCTTTGGAGGGGGCTATTCCTTGTAGCCCTTACCAGTCAGTATTCTGACTTTTTCTGTATTATTTGCCAAACAACCTGCCACACAAAAGGCACTTTCAAGCACCCATTTTAGAGTTTTAAATCTCCTACTAACTTTCAGATCTCTGTCACTGCCGTACAGGGCATTCCCATCTTCTTGGACAATAGGACTAATTGACATAATTGTAGGGTTTATGTGCCTTCTTCTTCTAAACTGCTTCTAGTGGACAAATTGAAGTCCCAAAATCCTTTTGCATGTAAAAGTCTCACCTTAACCCACCTAGTACAGTACGAACTCTGTACGGTGGCACTTTCCCCTGCATAAATTCTTAACTCCTCTTTTCCAAACTCCTAACCGGGTCATGTATCTCGCCTAGGGTTTGGGTGTCATACTTTCTGCTCTACATTCCATGCTGCCTACTTTCAAATATGTATAATTAATTGTCTCTTCTCCCATACTCCACCAGTCTCAGGAGGACCCCGCAGACAATGGTTATGGGGAAGGCATTCTAAAAGTGACTGTTCCAAAACTGAAAAATAAATCCTTCCCAAACTATAGTTTATGAAGCCTAAACTACTATTCTATTCTAAACAACCTAAAGATCAAATGAAAATCACTCTTTCCTTTATACTAAGCATTTACACAATGGAAAATTAACATGCTCAGCACCTTTTAGTTCACTGTTCTCAAAGAGCACGGGCAGATTTAGAAATTGAAGATTCTTGCCAAAACAGGGCTATATTCCTTTCACCGCCTGTACCATGAACACCAAGCACTACCAACACTCAAAATGAAAGTTATTTACAAAGAAAAATGTTAACACAGCTCTGTAATTACAAAACAAAGTGCTATGTCAATTTACAACGCCTAAATAGATTCATTGCGCAAAACACACCGTGTTTTCCAGAAAACACAAAAAATTATTAAAATCTGCTACCGTTCTCTATTTTTCCACACACACTGATTACAATGATAAAATCCTATTTGTTACAAGCCATTCCCTTATCTTGAGGTCTTTTTCCACCATGCAAGGGAAGATTGCTCGTTCCCATATCCCTGATTTTAAGGGAATCTTAAGACCACTAACAGTTACATGCAATCCAAGCAATATTGCCATGCAACAATGCAATATTCTTGCAACCTCACCTTTTTTCCTTCTTTTTAGGATCTCCAACTCTTCAATCTTGAGCAACCATGATGTGAACTGCCCTTGGCATCTTCAAATAACGAGGATATGGCTATAACAAAATTTAATACTTTAAATGCTAACACTTGCTGCCTTAAGCTAACCAAAGAAGAACTTAACACTAAAGATAAATAATGAGAGTTTTAGTCCTAGTGACTAACTATTCCCACACAAAATGTAAGATCAACCTGCCCAAAACAAAAATAAAGAAGTCCTGATTTGGCCAAGATCAGGTACAAGCCAAAATTATGTAAACTAAGTTTGGATTTGGCCTAGGTGCTCCTGCACCAATCTTCAACTCTTGTAAAGTGTCCTTAAACATTTAGGATATAATTGGAATATAATTTGTAAATAAGATCCCCCAAGAATTTTGGTTTAGTTGTTACATGCATCCATAGAAGGTGGCAAATTTGGAAACAATAGTTACAAAGTCATTTTTAGCAAAGTTCTTAACTTGGGTGTCAAAATTGACTAGTGAATCATCTTGCATGTTGTTGGTGAGTCTCATATGTTTTGGTGACTATTTTGGATGTCTGTATTGAAAAGAAAATTTGTTGTTATAATTACTATACTTTAAAATAACTCTATTTTTCCCAATAAGTAGTGGCAATCATACCACTAGTTGGAAAAGTTATTATTATTTAATAACTCTTCTACTTTGAGAGGGGTAGCTCCCCCATATGATAAATAATTTTTATTTTGAGGAATTCCTAGAAATACAAAGAAAAGGGTATAAAAGAAAATAAAGAACAAGGATTTAAGAAACCTAAACAATAAACTTACAAATATTGATTCTAGTTCCTTGGATTACAAGAAAAAACTCTTTTACTAGAATGGATTAAATAGAATGCATGTAACATTGTTGAAAGAAAAGTGTTATACCAGTCTTGACTTATGAAAAACAAGATAATTATTAGTAATATGAATTTTATGTTAACAAAAACTAACAACATGTATCTTCAATATTGCACAATTTAGAGAAATATCTAAAGAAAGATTGATTTCTTTCACATAGAATAAATTAAGATTTGTAAAGATTAGGATCAACATATCCTATGAAAGATTAACAATATATAGAAGATACAATAATTCCATAATCAAAGTATTTTTTATTTCTTTACAAAGTTGTACAACTCAAAAAATCCTCGAGAGCTAAAAAGTCCTTTCAAATACAACTAAGCCCCATATACATTGGCTTTCTCCAAATAACTGATTTGTAACTTCCTTTTAGCATAACTTACAATAGTAAATTAAAATTTATTTCTTTTCTATTATAAAGATAAATAAAATAATTTTATATTAAGTCATTAAATGACTTAATTTATAATTAGAGAAATACAACATTTGTTTGTATAAAGAAAAGTCTTCATCATATATTTTTTGGATTGTCTTCTTTTGTTACTTCTAACTTCTCCAAGGATGAATCTTTATAACTTTTGAACTACCTTACAACAAGTGCCATTATTTTTTCTTGTGGAACTACAATATTTTGAACACATTGCTTCCAAGTCACAAGTCTTTCTTCTATTTCATTTATTTTTATAAGTAGTGTGGATAAATATTTGCAAAAAGTCCTTCCTACATTTGACATGGAGACCAACTTATTCATTGTATTGGAACTAATAACCTCCTTATTGAAGAGATCTTTAGAAATTAAATCTTTGACATTATGTTTAGTTGTTTGAACATCCTCCAAAATAAAGTTATCCTCTTTTAATATACCTATTTCTAAATCCAAACATCCTACAATAATTTCATATAAATTTAATAAATTTTACATCCTTCAAAAATGTCTTCAACTCAATAGTGGTTTATTTGATGATTATAATTTTTCATTAATACTTCTTACCCATGTTGCTAGATCATGTTCCTTAATTTACATTAAAATATCTTTAGAATCTAGTATTTTAACATCAATTTTGAACATTTCTTTAATATCCCTAGCTAAAAGCTACCATACAAACTCTTTTTCTTAATTATTAGGATCCAATATTTTAATTGTTTAATTTTAGTTTTAGCTTTTCAATATAATTTAACTAATTATTCAATACATCGAAGTCCATCAATCATGATTGTTCAGCCCATGCTTCTAATGTTTTCCCACATGCCTAATATTTGCTTATATTTGCCATCATCTCTTTATCAATGTCTTTTTATATTTGTTTCATTTAAATTTTATTTTTTTCTTACTAGTTGAGTCAATGTATCCTGAATTGACTTTATGTATGGTGTTAGTTGTTATTTTTTTTCTTCAAGGTTTTCTCTAGTCACCCTTTCTTTATATATTATATGCATCGATTTATTAGCTTAGACCTACAAGTTATGAATATCTCCCTCATGTGTAGAAGGGCCAAGTTCAAGCCAAGAGACTTTATTATATTTTTTGGTTATTTCTTGTTCTCCTTTGTCATTGATATGTTTATCCACCTCTACATATTGATTTTCAAATGCATCAATCATCATCCTTGAGGTTTTTTAAGTATTTTATAATTAGGAGTAGTGCCATGTAGTAACTAGGCAACTACATCATAATTAGGATTCATAACATTTGCATACTTTCTCTTCTTACACATTACTTCCTTCAACCATCAAGAAGAAGTAGGATTTTTCTAAGGACAAGGAAAATGAGGAAGATAAATTCTAAGGGAAGTATCTTCAATGATATATTTTTGATGTGGGGATGGAGGAGGATATTTATGAATGGTTAATCTATGTTTGGAGAAGATTGGGGTGCTGATGGATTAGGATTTACTTCAAGAGAAATTTCAGCTTCTGCTTGCTAATATCTTTCTAGTACAACTCGGGAAGCCCAAGAAATTTTCACTTACAACTTGGCTCTCTTTCAATTTATAAAGAAATTGGATAGGAAAACCATAAATTATTTCACAAAACAATGTACCACTAAAGCCATGGTAAAATATAAAATATATGCCCACTTGAAGAGCATCTTCCAAGAATATTAAATCACATTAACATGCATCTTTGACTCATAACTAACCCATATCTAGGCACACCTCTAAAGAATGGAGTCCAAATTCAACAACCTACTCACATGGGACCACGTGATAATGCAAAAGATGCTCCATAACTCCTCTCAAAACCAAGGATTGGAAATTTTCCATAAATGGTCTCAAATGAGTTTGTAACTTCCACCAACTTGCTTTGGTCTCCTTCATAAATTCCATTACAAATTATATTCCAAGTTAGCAAGGATAATTACTAATAAAATAATAATATCTCTCAACAATATTGGCGTGCAAGTATCAATTCCAATATTTTTGGAGATACAACTTTAGAAGTTGAGGATTACAATTAAATATAAAACTTTCCTAACAAGAATTATTAACTTACCTTCTAAGAGAAGGGGCAAGATTTGTTCAAAAGGATTAGCATGACATGTGAATACTCTTTCATCATGTTTGTCTTGTGAGAGAGGGAAAGGAGAATTTAGAGAAGGTTTACATGGGGACACTAATTACACCCACATAAAACTCATAGTGGAAAAGATGCTCCATAATTCTCAAATTAACTCCCAAGGACTCTACCAATGGGTGAGTGCAAGATCAAGATGGGCCAAACCATGCCTCTAAGTGGCAATGAAAATACCAAAAAAATCAAAACTAAGTGACTTGACATAAAAAATTGAATAGGTTATTAATATAATTTGGAAAACATGTAGGAATATAATTTGTAGTAATTTGAATTTAGTTTGTAGGCTACTAGTTTTTTAAGGAAAAAAGTAAATTTAATTGTTGAAAATTTAAAATTTCAATGAAGTGGTACTATAATTTTTTACAAAAATAAAAAGAATGTGTCATTTTGACCAACCTAAATATGAGCAAAAAAATTGAATCTTTCATTATAAGTAAAGGACATATGCTTAGATGTGACACATACTTCTTTTGTATTTTTTTTTGCAAGTAAATGATTAGTTATGAATTTTTTAGTAGGAATTTAAAAAAATATTAAAAACTAATTTTACGGCCAACCTAACTTCATAAAAAAAAAATGAAATTCAAAAACAAAAATCAAGCTATAGTTTTTGAAGCATAGAGTGTGATGCATCTTTCAAATTCAAAAAATGTGAAATTGTTTGAAATTTATGGATGTTTTTCAATCAACCTATCAATAAGGACTTCATACATAGTGCATGCAGAAAATTATTAATAATTATCTAGTAAATTTTAAATAAATCATATCTTATATTGGTAAAATGTTGATAATTTCTTAAATAAACCCTTTTTGTTTCATCAAATTTGGATAAAAAGAAAGTTGTTAGCATGAAGGGTGAAGTTTGAAAAACTAAGGGAAACCTCTAAACACATTAGAGCAGTTAACTTTTTAGGTTTGAAACTCCCAAGATGAATCCTAAATTATTCCCAAGGCAATAATCGAGGATTTTTTTTCATTAATAAACAAATATCCATTTTTTGTAGCTTGATATTAATATTAATTGTAGTCATAAATTGTCACCCTTGACAATTTCACACTAGGTTTTGCTCCCCACTATGTGCTTGGACCTAATTGTGCACCTAATTTCACAATTATGCATGTAATTTCCCTTTTTAGAACATATCTTGGAAAATCAAACATGACAAATCAAAGTATGCATTTAATATTTTCCCCCGACACTTTTGATTCCAAAAAACTAGGAATCTAGTCTAGGGTGCCCTACGCCCTAGACCAACATTTTTTGCTCCAAATTTGAATATGTTAGTGTCGGTAATTTATTGTTTTAATTTTCAATTTCAACTGTTGGTCATCGATATTTGATTTTTGAGAAATTAGAACAATTGCATATAAATACCTAGTCCTTTTAACATTTCAAATCCTAAGAGAAATTATTGAGAAATTTGAGGATCCTAAAACCAATCAAGGGCAGTCAAGGGAAAAATTATCAAGATTATTACAACATTTTTTCATTCAAGAATCATGTCTAGTTTCATGTGATTTTCATTCATTTTTGTATGAATTTTTTTTAACACTAATACTTGTAGGTCTTCAAATCAAATCAATTCAAGTGATAATTGATCCTTGAAGGTGATGAGTGTAACTTTAGTCCATCAAAGAGATCAGATATGAGTGGTGAGTTATAGAAAATTGTCAAGTCATTACAAGTGTTTATCAATTATCCTCTATCCCTAAAAAATGATAAGCTCTCTTTTATAATCATTTTTCATTGTGGAAGTATAAATACCAACACAAAGTTTGATTGAGGAAAGCCCCTATATGGCACAACTCTTCCCCTCCTTTTATGTGTGCATGTTACAAATCTGAAGTGAATTGGAGGAGGATTCAAGATAATTTTCTAATTCATGCATCAAAACCCTACAAGTTCTTAACTCATAGAATCTACCATATCTCAATAATAGACAAAGATCTAACAACCAAACTCGAAAGGAAGAAGCTATAAAATAGGGACCTCAGGATTTTGAAAGCACATTCAAGATCTAGGTCCTTTGTCTAGGGCATACTTGCACCCTAGAATAGTATGAATCAACTTAGATTTACATTATAGGTGCATTTGTGTCTACTCTCCTCATTTCTAGAACTAAAATTTATTTGTCTATTTCCATTTTGTCATAATTCATAACAAAACATTGTATTTTCTTACTTTGCATAGTCACATAATTGCATCACATCAAAAATCCAATTTATAAGACCTTCAATGAATTAGATCCAAGATTGATTGTCTCACCTTTTAGATTGTAAATCAATCTCATTCCCTTGTTGATCTTGATTCCAATTTTTTTTAGAAAAGGCTTGATCCTAGCTAGACATTAGGCATAAAATCCCTTTTTCTACAAAACATTTTGGTGAACTTGACGTATTTGCATTATATATCTTCTAAAATATAAAGTACATCATCCTAGATCTGAGTTTAATCATACTTATTTTGCATTCATCATTTCATAAAAAACATTGAAAAAATAAAAAAATTGCATAGCATTTTGCATTCAAAGTTCAAATAGGGTTAATTTCAATCACCATAAGTTAGATCTAAATCATAATTGCATTTAAAAATTTGCATTAGGTCATATTAGATCTGAAATAAAATCTAAAAGTGTTCAAAGCATTCATTTAGGTATATGCATATAGTGATAAAAAAGTGATAAAGTGCATTGTAATTGTTGAAAAATGAAATTAAGTTTTTCATTTATAGATTTCACAAGTTAGGATCAGTGAATTTCTACATTTACAATCTGAAAATTATATTTATTGGTTGAAAATTTTGAATATTGTTTGCATACTTGTATTTCACATTTCAAAAACACAAATCTGTTGAATTCTAGATATTTATTTACTATCAAACTTACATAGTCACAAAGTAGGACACTTAAATATTGTAGCACACATCTAAACTTTGATTTTTATAAAAGAACCTACTAGACTAGTGAATCCTCACACCCTTGAACATTTAAATTCAACAAAATTTTGGATCATAGATCTATTTCAATGTCTTTTGTGTGACTTTTATTTCTAGTTTTGTATCTTGTCTAATTTTGTTGTCCATCACTCATTTGATAAATAGGGAAAATAACATGTTCCCTTTTCAAAGATGTGGTTTTGATATGGTAACATTGTTGAAAGTTTGGAGATGATGGAATCTTGAGTTGTTTGTGAGTTTCTTGGTTTTTTTCATTGATGTCAAACCCTTGTTTAAAGAATGTTGGAATGGCTGGTATTGATGTCAACACATGCTGGTGTTTTCATTGATGTCCTACTTTAGTATAGTTGGAGAGGTTGTTGGCCTAGCTTGTGATTGAAGAGATTGTTGTAATTGAAATTTTTTGCATGTTTCAACTATTGTAGATGTGTTGCAGTGATGTTAGTAACATTGTTGATGAAGTTGGTTCACTTGATTTCCAAGTGCTTTTGAGAAAATTTGAATAAAAGAGAGTTTAGTGTGATAGAGTGGTGTTCAGTGTTTTTCTCTACATTTCTTCATGATTAAATATATTCTCATATGGATTTTATGTGATGATCATAGGTTTTTAGAGGTGTCATATCCAAAGCTTTAGGTTTTGGATTGTACTGCAATGAAAGATGTGTTTGATAATATGCCTGTCTGGTGAAATAGGGTGTTTGGGAGAAATGAGATTGCTCTGCATTTATCCATAGTGAAGGTTTTGGTGTTGTGGGTCTGGGAACATGATTATGATGTTTGTATATACCTTCCCTTAAATTTTTAGGTGTTGTGGTGCTCCACAAAGTTGTTTGGTGTATTGGATGTTTGTCCCTAGTTGCATAAAATGAAGGTGTTCTTGAGTTTCAGGTGGTTGTAGTAGTTGTGCAAAATATTCTAATGATGCTAGAATATTTTTGAGATGTTGTATAAATATTTTGGAATGTTGTAGTGTGGTCCATGAGATATTTATAGAACTTGAGAGGTGTGTTTGGAGTCACTTGTTAGTGCTAGTGCAGGTTTGGATGACCTAGTGTGCTAGGGATAATTATTGTTTGAGGAAGTGTTGAGAAGCATGTTTGTTTAGATTTGGGTCCCAATTAAGTAGTGGTGTGGTTTGGATTCACTTCTTTATATTGTGGAAGTGTTTGGTGCCAATCTATTTGGTGTTACACAGTTGAGGTATATATGTTTCCTTAAGGCCGACCTAATTGAGATTGTTTTAGGTCATGATGGTATAAATGCAAGGAGAATTATTGTGTGGATTAAGAGAAGAGTGTGTGATGAAAAATATGTGTATGTGATCAAGTGTGATCCTTAATTCCTATGACTTCCTGATGTAGTGAGCAGAAGGTGTCTACATTTCAATATATTTGATGAGTTGTTTGTGCTTCAATGGAACTGTACCTTCGACATATGAGAGATGCATTTTTATTAGTTCATATTGGCAATGATCCATCCCTTCTTCTCTTCTTCTTTCTTTTGTTCAATGAGTCCTTTAGCAGTGAGCCACTGGTAGTGAATCTTTATTTATCTTTCTAGGTAGTGAGCCCTTGGTAGTGAGCCTTATTGTATTCGATATTGTAATTCATATATTAGTGAGCTAATCCTCACTATGTTTTTTCCCTTCTTGGGTTTTCCACGAAACTCTGGTGTTCTTATGTTTGTTTGGATGTGTTTTCATTATTGTTTCATATGTTTACATTTTTCTAATGCATGATAAGGGTTTAATGGTTATTAAGAGTTTATGGGCTAATGCAGATTTGAATGTTAATGAGGGTGTTTAATTTTTTAAAGTATACAATTGATTCACACCCCTCTCAGTTGTCTTATGCATTTAACTAACACATAGATTATATAACTATAATTTTTATACCTACGAGAACATTTTGAAGAAACAAAATGAAACCATTAATAAGATCATGAAAATCATGTTGATTCTTCTCCCAACATCTCCCCTACTTGTGAGAGTGTTTTGGTACAATAGGATGAAATCATTGATATTCATGACAATCACGTTTATTATTCTCCCGATAT
>VDFB02068632.1:0-39675 GCA_007258455.2 Sequoia sempervirens
GACCTTATGGATCTTGGATTACATCGTCCACATTTTCATTTTCCTTGTTCCAAGATTTGAGCATGATTGGATCTTTTTCCGGTAAGTTATCACTTCTGGAATCTCTTGGTAGTTTCTTGAACCGACACCAGAATAATTTCAAACTTTTCAACCTGTTCGATCGTTGTCGATCGTCCCCATGAATTGCGGATCTTAATGGTGTGATTTTAATTATTCTATGTAGTGTCCCCAACCTTTAGTATAGTTCCACACTTCATCTTATGCACCTATTAAATATTAATTCAAATTTGAGGCCAACCTATTCATGCACATGTTATATTTTCCTCATTGGAGAATGTAATAATTTTTTGCCAATGCAGATGTTTCCAGAATTGTGGATATGATATAAATCTTGTAAAAGACCCTTAGAATGGCAGAAGGAGATGAAAAAGGATGATAGGTTTTTTTATGGGTGATATTTTCGCTCGTATAGGAGCATGTTAGAAATTTGTATATTTTATTTGGCCTGTGAGCCGAATCTGTAACCCTAGATGCTTCTGGTTGAATGTAACTGAGATAATTGTTAATGAGAATATTTTCATATCAATTTTCCTCCATATTCTATGTTGCTTGCATTGTGTTACTCTTGTTGTATGGCCTAGATTGTTCTCTTTGAGGACCCTCCTACCATGGTTGCGTCATGACTCCTATCTGGAGAGTGAGTCCTATTTAGACAGTGAGTCCTATCTTGGGCAATGAGCCCTTTGGAAATGAGCCTCTTTATAAACAGTTTTGCAATTACTCTTATATTGTGAGTTAATCCTCACCTTGGTTTTTCCCTTATTGATTTTTCCACATAAATATGGTGTTTTTGTGTTGATATTTTTTTATGTTATTTGCACTTCATGCTCATACTTAATAACATATTAAAGTGGATGTGCAGCTAATAATTGTTTGATATTTGTGATGAATTTGATTGGTGAAAACTGATTCACCCCCCCTCTCAGTTGTCTTTTTCATTTCAACAGAGACCCAGGCTGAGATAGGAAAACTTGTCATTTGTTTTTGCTAGTGCTTCTCTCTTTATGAGTGTTACCTTGCAATTTCCAAAGCTGAGGGGGATCGAATAAATCATTTCCTTTGTTTTCTTGGCACCATAGGAATTATCCACAACTATCAATTTCTAGTACATTTCCAGGATGAGTGTCCTACCTATTACACACCTTGGAAGACTAAAGGTTTATCTCGTAAGCCCATGTATTTTAATGAAATTAAAATCAGGGCCACAAAAATAGTCAAATGGAGGCTTATTTTCCCTCATCTAGACTAGATGCTCATGAGGGAATTTGTGCCTAGGTTGTCAAGCTAGATCTTGGAGAGTAGGGTTTAGGAAATAATCATCAAAAGTATAATAATCTTGAATGCTTGAAAGTACATGGGTCCATATTGAAAATTTTTTAACTAAACTTGATGCATCCCAAATGTTGAGCGACAAATGCTTCCTGAAAAACCTAGGGTTTTGATGCAAGATAAAATATACAAGTAAAGAGGAATACTTCAATTTATATGAATGGTTGTATTCCTTTAGTTGTTGGAGCATCCTCTCTGCAACTGCGTCAGAAAAGTCAAATTAAATATTTCCCACTTCCTTTTTTAGCATGAAAGCTAAGCCCATCTGATATTTAGAAACATCATTATCGTGATCCATGTCATATATGAACATAAGCATTGAGAATACATCATTCAAATCAAAGTTAAATTCACTTTATTCCAAGGGGAAAATGGGCCTCACTTTTCTTTGTTCATGTTTTATCTCAATTTTGTAAAAATCCATGACATTTCTTCTTGTACTCTAGTGTGTTTCCATCGCTATCCTCTAGAAGGCCTCTATTGGAAGCCCAGCGGGCATACATAACATATCCCTGATGGCTTCCACACTAATGGTGATCTTCAACCATTCATCGTTGATATCCCCAGTGTGTTTTTCTAGCTTCTTCATACAAATATCTACTAGCTTAGGACATGGGTGTGTCTAGGTCAACATATATTGAGGCAAACCACAATTCTAGAGCCACACTCCAAGATTTTCAACATTCCCAATTTTCATCTTGCCAACTTTCCTCTTTAGAGATCCCTCTCATAAATGTTTAGGGTTTGTATGCAACCTTGGATCAACCATATTGTTTGCAAAGTCTTTGATCATTTTTTGTTTGATGGGGTCACCATGCTAAGTTATGAATCTAGTGCAAGGAAAACTTTGTTCCTCAGGAATCTATGCATTGGTGAAGGAAAAATATTCAAAGATTTTGACATAGCCTAGAGGAGAAAAAGGGATTTCAGTGCCCTTGCTAGAGGATGATGCTTCAACCTCCATTTCTTTGTGGTTTTCAAAGGAACCTACAAAAAAACCTTTTTCACTAGATAATTTTTACCCTTTCCAAAGAGCTCACACTTAGAATGATTATACTCTTTTACTATTCAATTCTCATCTAAAGTGCATTTGGAGTGAATGCATGGCCGGCATAACGAAGGTTTTGAATGCCACCAATGAAGGTGATATGTGTGTAATAAATGCCTACCTTTTTGGGAAGTGAACTCCACTTTGGGAAGGGAATTTGAGTACATTCTATACATCATTTTTAAGGACAAAATTGAGAAATGGGAGACTTAATTAGAAAAGATGTTTGCATTAGATAAATAGGAGGTGGCATTTAAAATGGTCTTTTCATATGATGATGTTGGCTAGCTATCAAGAAGGTGACAAGACACACGGAGAAAGGTTGCATGTCTGGCATAAATTCTAGCACCTACATTAGTTATTAAGAGCCTTTCAAATCCTCTTCGTATGATTTTTTCCTTACTTCGCATTTCCAACTTGTAGTTCTCATTGTTTTTCTAATAGAGAAAAAGTTTTTTCATTTGAGAATATTTTGGCTCATTTTTTTCAATAAATTGAGGCTCACCTTTACAAAAAATACTTATCATGTTTGCAAGCTCACTCTTCATTCTAAGAGGTATGGGTACTTGTATCAAGATTTTGAGCAAGAATAACCAAGTGGATTTTGTGGGGGGGATCACTAAAGAGAGGATCAAACAGCTACTAAAAATAAAGAGCTACTTGATCATTATCGCCTTTAAGTCGATGCTAGGAAGAAATTTTGTTATCGAAATGAACCATTATCGTGCTAACACAGATGTTGTCTCATGATTCATGGCCTCCTTTTTGAATTTGAAAGTTTCCAAGCCATGGGTGGTGAAGCTTTGTAAAACAATGTTTTGCAAGGATTATCTGATAAGGCTCGAGGAGGTTGTCACCATGGTGGTCCCAGGCCTTGGCATGCCTTCATCCATGGACCTCTGATGCTATGTCGATAATGTTGAAATGGTGCCTTGGTGCCCTTGATTTTTGGCTTTCAGACCATGATGTTGGAGCAGCATCACCAACGGGTGAGGCTTTCTAGCTCGTTCCTACTCAAGGTGCACAATGTTAAGCCTATTTATAGCAAGGCATGGTATTCTACCTTCAATAACCTAATGTATCATCTAGGCGGGGTTGTGGTGGAGTTTGAGGAATGACACCTAGATGGATTATTTAGAACTACGTGTTTTTGGCTAGATTCTTCACCACCATATCCCCAAAAACCTTTAAGTGAATGGTGTCACATTGTGTACATAGGGTGACTAAAAAATCAGAGTCCAAGCTTACAGGTTTGTCACTTCTAGTAATTTTTTGGCCATGAAAAGAATATCGATCCTTGTAAATATTTGTTAGACTCAGAGCTTCTCAAAGCTCACTTTTTGTACTCAAAATAGGCCTTAGCACCTGTGAATATATGTAAATAATATGATATAAATGAAATATAGTCCTTTTCTTTCTTCTATCTCTTGTGTTCAGCTTGCAAAAATAATGTATTTTAAAAAATTTATACATATGGTACATAAAGTATAAAATTTATAAGAAAATGAACCATGGGCTTTTCAATTGAACAACTTTAAATGAATACTATTCACCTGTATTCCCATGGTGTTTCTATCCATATCTTTTAATCCATAGTCATTGCTTGCTTTACATTTTGAAATGCAAAAGGGTCCCTTCCATAAAGAGTCAAATATAGCATGTTGTCCTGGTTTGGCGGCACACTCATCATACTTCAAGACTAGGCTTCCTTCATTGAAACCTAGGTTGAAATTTTTTTTATTGAACCACTTTTTAACCACCCCTTAATGGTTGATCATGGTGTCAAACAACTTTTTTTTGTTTCCTAAAGGTGCACTATCTTAGCTAGTCTTACCTCCATATCGTCATTATCCTCGACCTCCAAAGACTTCAACAATTGTAATGTCATAATTTCCATAGAGATGGGTAGAACCACCTCTTTTTCATACACTAATTCATAGGGGGGAGTCTTTAGAATTTTTTTTGGAGTGATGTGGTCTACCCATAAGGCCACCCATAGGTGTTTGTGCCACTCCCTTTGGTGTTCCAAATTTATTTGTTTGATTAGTTAGATAAAATTCTTATTTGTGGATTCTATGAGTTCATTCCCTTGTAGATAATAATTTGATGAAGTCTTGAGGTACACTCTATCTTCGAGGGAGAATTCCAATATCATAATCCCCATGAAGGATCGTGCTTTGTTAGAGATGAGGGTTTTGGGAGACCCAAGCCTTGCTATTAGTTCACCCAAAAAATTGATGATTTTGGCTTCAATAGAATTTTTAAGAGGGGCAACCTTTGTCTATTGGGTGAAGCAACCTATTGTTGTTTATGGGATAAATCAGTGGTGTGGTGGTCATGAAGGATAGTATTAGATCAATCATCAAATTGAATCTCATTAATTAATCAGTGTGTAGGAGTGTTGGTCGGGTACCTACGAGTTTACATGAACCTTATCCTATTGATCAGTCACCCAAGACTCATCCAACTCAAACTAATTCACAAAGACTTGATCGGTATTCTTCGTATCTATCCCGAGACTGAGCTCCTTAGCAAGATATTCGCACAGGCCTCTTCCCTTGACCGGTTTCATGGGGCGTATTTTTACATCATATTTTGGGATCTTGGTGATCCAATTGGCTCTTTTCTAAGTGATTCCCCCTTCCATTATGTATTCCCTTACAATAGGGTGAGCAACAAGGACTTTAATCTTGCTTGCTAAGACCAGGTGTCTGAACTTTTTTAGGCTCTTCACAACAACAAAGATTTTCTTTTCCATAAAATTATATTTGGCCTCATACCCCTTTTGAGTTCTTGAGTGGAAGGCAATGCGGTGTTCTTTTCTTCCTTCATTGTCCTTTTGTGCCAGGGCAACGACTATATGATGCTCACCACTATAAACATATTTAAAAAACTATTTTGAAATATCCAAGCTTTCTAACACTGGAGCTGTAGAAATAGCTACCTTAATATTTTCGAAAGAATCTTTACCTTCCAGAGTCCACTTAAAATCTAGGCCCTTTTTCAACTTTAATGTAATGAGTCTTGCAATTCCTGCAAAATCTGAAATAAACCTGCTAACAAAGTTAATATTTCCTAGGAAAGATTGGACTCCCTTTTGGTTGACTAGTAGTGAAAATTCTCTTATAGCTTTTACCCTTTTAGGATCAATAGCTATTCCTTCTTTAGAGACCACGATGCTAAGCAAATTTCATTGTGGTACCTTCAAAACACATTTTTTGGGATTTAAAGAAACCCCAAACTATTGACACCTTTGGAAGACATTTTCTAGGTGATCAAAATGATCGCCCTTAGATGTTGAGAATATAGTTAAGTTAGATTTTTAGAATATAGTTAATTTATCTAGATAAATAAGGATGATCTTATTGATCAAATTCTTGAACGCGACATCCATAATGTGTTGGGAAGCGGCCCCTACATTTGACAGGATGAAGGGGATTTTTGCGTAAGAGAACATATTCCCCATTTAGTGGTGAATTTCATCTTATGTTAGTCCTCACCTTTTAGATTGACCTATTTGTAGCCCAAAAATCCATCAAGTAGAGAGAACATTTTCAACCCTAGCACCACAATCTGCAAAATTTGCTCCATCGAGGGAAGAGGGTAATGATCTTTTAAAGAGGCTTTGTTTAGGTCTCATAAATCCACACAAAGTTGAATATAATTATTTTCTTTCAGGTTGGAAGCAAACTAGATACCCAATTAGAATTATTGATTGGGTATATGATTCTAGACCCAATTAATCTTTTTAGATCTTGTGCCATCAAGGCCTCCACTTTTACATTAATCGGCCTCTGTTTCTATTGGATCGATTTGGCCCCTTCAATTAGGTCGATGGTGTGTTGGATTATGTTAGGGTTATAGCCCTTCAGATCATCATAGGTCCAAGCTATGACTCCATAATATTTGGCACATAAAGACCTCAACCTTTCCTTATCTTTTTGCAAAACATCCTTCCCAACCTTAAGCTTTTTATTATCCCCGACATCAAGATCCTCATAATCCTCTTGGTTGGCATTGCATCTACGCTTATTGTTCCTCACATCCTCACAATTGAAGAGGTTCTCAAGAGTAATTTGACCTCTCAAGAGCTCATTACTTTTGATCTAGATCATCTTCTCCTTATATACCTCCTCAAATCTCAACTACATTTGTTTGGTGAATTCCCCTGATTGTTGTAGGAACATGGAAATCTGGGCATCATCCTCAAAAACTTGCTATTTTTTTATTATTTTTCAGGCATAGATGGTTAAACTATGACTTACACCACATTCTAGTCCATGCTATGATCAGAGACTAGCTCAAATTGTGAGCTGACTAAGGCCATTATATCTATGGTAGTATTTTATGCTCTTGGGACTACCTAGATATTGAAGGCTTTGAACCCTTCTAATAAGTCACATACCCTATGATGATATGATTGAATTCTTACATTCATTATGGTTGCTCGTTCCCTAACCTATTTTACCACTAGCTCAAAATCTTCAAAACACCTATATTCCTTAAATGCCCATTTGTTCCACCAATTTTAGAACATGAACCAAGCCTTCATACTCCACGTCATTGTTTGTGCACGGAAATTGGAATCAAAAGGCTCAAAGAGTTTCTGATCCAGTAGGAGATATGAGGAAAATCCCTTCCTCGGAGCTGATCTTGCATCTAACATCATTGAAGTGCAACATCCACAAGCAGTGTTCATCTTTTATGTGGTCACCTAAATCCTTTTTTTCCTTTATCAACTTTGGAATTTCCTAATCTTCATCAAAAAATACATATGTACCTCAACCAGTGGCATAGAAGTTGCAAAATGGGTCAGAATCTATAAATTGGTTTAGTAAGACCTCCTCCTCTAGACTCTAATCGCCCGTGGCCTCCTCATCCTCAAGCATCTCGACATAATACATTTATTTCTTAGAAATGGAGGTGTGTGTAGCTTCAAAACTCATTACCGCATCTTCCACGATATGCTCAGTATGGAGTGGTTCAGACAACATTTTCATCTTTGTTCCATGGTTGGTTCTCAATATCAGGTGGGACCAATCAAGATCCAGGTATCCACCAATCTTGGCTATGAAATCCCTTGAGAAGAACATCCCAAAAATGGGAGGAATGTCAATTACGACCACCTCTTGAGTGACCATCTAACTTGGGTTGGAATATAGGGTCAAGCAGAGGCTTTTAATTTGTCCTACGGTTGGAACCTTCTTTCCATCTAATTGCATAATTCCCTTTTAAAGGGGCTCATATTTCAAATTCAAGGTGTCAACCACCATTTTACGTATTATGGTGGTGCTAGTGCCTAAATCTATTATATTTTTATGTAGTAATTTGTCTCCCATAATGAGAGTTAAGAAAAATGGGCTAGACTTCAGTTTACATACCTCTTTTCCATCTAATTTTTCCCTAGAAGTATTCATGAATGTTGCAGCCTTCGAAGACTGAGGCCCTTGATTGCGTATTGTGTCCTTCTCTTAGTTGTGCACTAGGACCAAAACTCACTGTGAAGGTTGATTCTTTGACTTCAAAGCATCCTACAATAGTTCTTTTTGTTATTGGATGGCCAAAATGTCCCATAAGGACGCATTGGTGGGAGCTTTCTTCAATTTATCCACCACGTTAAGTAACCTGATCAGGGGTACCTTTGGCTTCAGAATCACCTCCCTTGGTTTTGAAACTGGTTGATCCATCATAGGCAGAATGATTTCTTTTTCCATGACTCTTTGTTGGGTCGATAGTTGTTAAACCTATGGTAATGGAAACTATGGCTATTGTGCTTTTGGTGCTCAAGGAACATACTCCTTTATAAGTCTTCGTTTTGACTGGGTGTTGTAATTCAACTACACTTGTGGTGCATCCATTTTTGGAACTGTTGATGGGTTGGATGAGCACAACAATAGTAAGTAGAATATTACTATATTTCTCTCCTGAAAGAGAAAGAATAACGCATGGATATCTAACACCCAAGGTCTTGGTAATCGGTTCTTGAATGTGCTGATTTCACTCAATGGTTGATGTGAATTATAATGTTCAAGGGGCCTGCTGGTGTTGAGCTTTTGGATTGTTCTAAGATCAAACATATACTTAAACCTACTTTAACCAGGGTTTTTAAAGAAATAGAAAAAAGATAGATCAAAGCTTTGGAACTGAAGAGAATGCTAATTCATCCAACTTAATCAAACTTGTTACCTTTCAAGGAATTTCTAACTAAAACTGTAGAACAAAATGATTGACACACAGTTTCATTTATTCGCAGTGCTAACTTCAATAGTAGATTGCAAATCACCATTTAAACAAAACATAAAATAAGATTTCATTCCTTGAAAGCTTTGCAAATCAAATGATTAACCCAAGATAACTACCTTTCTAAAGCATAATATCAAGTAGATTTAAATCTCATTGCTTCTACTGTTTATGAAACAGATAAACAACATTTAGAAATCTGGCACAATCACTAGTGTACAGAAAATCCATGTCTTCAAATCATCTCCATCTATACTAAGAAAACTTGAAAGATACATTACTGCCTCTACTAAATCTAGCTCCTACTCTATTCTACTCTTAAGTTTCTTTGCTTTCAGAAAATTCCTACTCTTCAAAATCTATCTCTCTCTAGGTATCTCCTTTTTCTCTCTATTGGTCCCTCCTTTTTCTCTACTACTGGTCCCTCCTTTAAAAAGAGGCAAAAATGCCATATATACAGAATGTGCCAAAAATAATGTGTTGGCCCCTGTTTTAGGGTTTACAAAAATATCAATCGGTTATAGAAGGTTCGACACTCAGATCTTTTAGAATAAAGTTAATGTTTCATTTAATGTGTATCCCCGTGTCCATGTCGATGAAGGATCACTCTAGGGATGGCCTTTTAGATCTTTTGCAACCATCGCATTAAATTCTAGCCTCTGTGTCCACCCTCAAACTTCCTTGCAGAGCTACTCTGAATGTTTTGTAGCATTATCATTAATGTCAATCTACCTTTTCCAATAGACACCACAACTGTCCCTAAGACTCGTGACCTCTTCTTCCTTTCAGCTTTCTTCTTGCTCTAGATCCTTCTACAAGTCACCCCCCCTTGAGGGATAGCATCAAATTTCATGTTAGATCCCCACACCATTGTTCACCGAGCCGATCTATCGCTTTTGATCTCAGAGTAAGCCCATGTCGTTTATGCTATGAGTAATTCCATGTCATTTACACTCTATTGATCTTCCTCACAAGAATAGTCAATCAGTCAAACTTTCAAGGGTTCACCTTTAGCCACCTCTGATTGGTGGAACACACACCATGTAAGCTTTCCAGGCGGTCAAAAGTTATTCAAATAGAATCGCATGTCGGTGAGACACTAGCCATGTCTCCCCGATGTGACTATACTTCATAGTAGCAATTAGAATAACATACAATTGTTGGAAAGAGTTCATACCGAGCGGCCAGGGTTATATTGATATGCCAAAATTGTCACCCAAACTATTGTTATTGGCTAGACATCATAGCGAGTCCCTAAGAGTTATATCGTTGTGCCCTCCGTTAGCAAGACATCCGCATTCGGAAAGACATTGTTCAGTCGGCAGGAGGTCATAGTGGGTTCCCATTAGTCACACCGAAGAGTGAAACCATCGGCGAGACTCTTCAATTGGAAAGACCTCATATCAAAGACAAACCATTCTGCCAGGAATCTTACCGAAGTCATATATTTCTGTGCACCGTTGTCGAAAAAACCACCTTCAGTCGGCGAGACATCACACTGAGACCACTCCATGTCAGCGAGAGATCCAGCAATCGGCCAGACTTATCCCTGAGCCACTATTCTTTGGGTGAGACCTCACCCTATCGGTGAGATATTACACCGAGTGCAAAACATTACACCGAAGGCACCATTCCATGTTGGCGAGACCTCCATTTGTCGGTGAGACATTACCCCGAAGCCCCCATCTTTCGACGAGACTTCATCGGGTCAGTAAGACATTATGCCAAACTCAGAATCTTTCGGCAAGACCTCACCCCATCGGTGAGACATCACACTGAACTCCTTCCTTTCTCCCCAAGCTCAAACCATTTCATTTTGGCAAGACTCCCCCTAGTCGGGAAGACATCACACCGAAGGCACAAACCGTCGATGAGTCCACGATCACTCGACGGGACATTATCCTGAAGCCACACCTTGTCGATGAGACGTTACACTGAATGAGCCTTCCTTCAGCGAGTGCAACTTCTTTCAGCGAGCTCTGACCATTTTGGCCATACTTCTCCCCAATGATATCCTTTCAGAAAGAGATTCATTTGTTGGCCAGAGGTCACACTGAAAGCAAACCATTTCCCCCTGACACCGGCCTTGTGAACAACTGTCGGTGTGACTTCCTTGGGTCGGAGAGATATATAAAAACTCACGGCGACCGAAATGTTTGGGTGACTGGCGTATTTCAAATGAATAGAACACAACAGCCAGTTGGCAAGACATCCAGCTGGTCTCAACGACTTTATTCTTTGAAGATTTTTATGCCAGATCTGATTGAGGCATGCCTTCCAATTGAATTCTCTGTGAAATAGTAGTAGATGTATGATTTAATCCTGCAAAACAATGCCTCCCTTAGTCCCAAAAGCATATAAAATAAATCATTTTTATCCTTTCTCTCAATTTTTAACAAAAAGAAACCCAACTCTAGCTGAGGTAGAACCAAATCTGACAGAACAAAAGACAGACTTAGGAGGAAAACAAAAGAACTCTTAAGACCAAACCAGACAACCAAAGGCAAAGAAAACAAAAGAAAAAGGGGACCCATTTTGTTCCAGAATAAAATGGGGTGGTTATGCAAGGCATAACAAATGGCGACTCGTTGGGAAAATGGTTTAACCATTTTCAAGAAATTGAAGGATTCAACTACCCAGATTTCCTGGTTTATGAACATCACAACTCCAGTTGGGTCAGTTTTAACAACCAAGGTTGAGCTAGAATCGTAAATGTAAGTCAACACTGGCTACCCCTAAATCTATGTGTGTGCTTGATGGTGCATCATCCTTTTATAAAGTTTTCCTCATCTTTTGAACAACAATGTGCAAGATTTGAACTGCATGTGTTGATTCCCTTTAGTTGTTGTGCAATGATATCCTGGCATTGCTCCGCTGCCAGTCAGGCATCCATAGCCCCGACGGAGATACCTCTAGTTTTCTCACAACATTTCTCTACTGCCAGTCAAGCGTCCATAGCCCCGATAGAGATACTGGAATTACCCATTCACATTGAGTCTTCTTTTCTTTTAGATAGTTCTTTTTTTTTTCTTTTTTCTCTTAGATTTTTAGATATTTCATTCATTTTTTTCTCAATATGCCAAATATTTTACATCTATTCTGGGTTGAAAACTACCATGGACCTCATAACAACATTTGGGGGATCATATTTTTCACTCAAATCTTACAACACTATAGCCCTAGGACAAATATAACATTACAAAGGGAGATGATCTTGATGATTTGTGACAGATTCAGAGGTAGTTAATGAAGATTATTTACTTTGCACCTTGTTTTCAAGACTTTCCACAACTCTTATTGACAATGGGCATAAAGCAACAAATTTAGGACAAAATCATCCAATCAGAAAACCTAAAAATATCTAAACCACTTCTCTCCTAATAACCAAAGTATACTTTAGATAACAACCCACCATTTAAAGATGGAAAGAACATAGAAACCCCAAAGAACTAAACAAGACAAACACAAAGCAAGAAAGGAAACAAATATAATGAAAGAAAGAACAAACAAACAAACAACAAAATTATTTACAAGCAGAACAACAAACTATTTACATATAAAACAAAAGACCAAAACAAAAGAAAACAAACAAACCCAGAAACAAAAAGAAAAAAAATAGGACATGGGAAAAAGAAAACAACAGAACAAAAATAAAACTAACAAAACCAAAAATAAACACTAACCAATCTTAATCCTAAACTAACTCCAAAGATAAGCTTTAAAAACACAAAACTGTAAAAATTTGTACATTGACTTGACTGATTTTTCATTATGTGCAGCAATCTTAACTTACTAGGCATAGTTCTAAACCTAGAAAATTTATCTTTATACTCAGAAATATGAAGTTTATGTGAAATAAGTTCATTCTGAGGGTATAAAGCTTGAAATATTATCAGTTGTGGGTTCTCAGTTTTGTCATAATTTACCCACAAACATGTTTTACTATCCCTAATGCCATAATCAAACTGAAAATCATTGAAACACAGAGGATAATTAAAGGACACCACCTGACTCAGAAGATTTCTAGTTACTGATGCAAAATTGTGTTGTATGAATTCCTTCTCTCGAGGTCTTAGCTCATGGAACACCACTGAAGCAAGGTTTGTCTTGCAGCTGGGATAATCACTAACGAGTATCTTTGTATTCATCTAGGGTATAGAGTAAAAAAATTTCTAGATTTCCTGAGATGAAGTCTTACTTTCAACACTCTCCTGAAACATGTCACCCTCAAGGGTTTGAGAATCTGCATCCAACTTATCACCATTGATGTCAGGGATACTGGTACATGGTGAACAATTATTTTCTTCGAACTCATTTTAATGCACAGAGTAAAAGCTAGGAAAACACTTTCTCAATTCATATTCTTGCACATCATCAACAAGAACATGCCATTCAACATCAAATTTATCAGTATTAAGATCAAACTCATTAGTGGATGCTAAGCAAGGACTTTCTTCAAACAACACATTTGAGTAAATAGAATCAAAATCAAGAAAATACTCCCTTGTCTCATTCTCTTCGTCATGTTGAAGAGATTCAACTTCTGAGATAACCTCTTGGTCCTTTTCTTGGCATTCCTCTGCTTCGTCCAAATGTATCCCATCATAAATTTCTTTAGGGAACACTTGACTGATCTGTACGTCTACTCGAACTTCTTCTCTCAAAAATTCATTTCGGCATTTAAGTCTTTTTCTTTGACCACAAGATTCATTCGCAATCTCATCTTGAAGTGTGTTATCTGTTTCAATCTATTCACTACTTAAATCAGCAGAGTCATCTTCTTGTGTTAACACATCAAAGTGTGTTTCTTCCTCATTCACCATTATGAAAGAATCTATGAATGCATCGATGAATCCATTCTCCACTTCTATCAAGTCTGCACTAGGTAGAGGATTTTCATTAGTTGTTGAATCCATCTCAATGCAAGGATCAAGGTCATCAAAAGATAGGGAAGAATTAAATCTCCTCATGCAGTTACTCTCATCATTTTGGATGGACTGATTATCATTTTCATGTGTGCTAGTTGTTTCATCCTCCTCATTGAGGGGATACATAATCCAAGGATCTTCCATAAGTATTCCTTCAATAGTGATCGGTTGCTTGAAATACAACTCCATCCTTCCTAGGAAGACATGGCAATCCATCTGAGAATGTTGATTAGTTCGATGTATCCTACATCCTCTTGGCCCAACAAGTTTTGATAGTTTCAAATCTCCCAGCTCTTCTAATTTCTCCCTTATTCAATTTTGCATATGAGGGATATCAATCCAGCATGAACCATGTTCCTTTGTCTGCTCCTCATCACCCTGATTCTCATCTTGATCAGAAGAGTTGTTCAAATCTTTGGAAGGTATTGTTGATTTCTTGTGACAACAATCTCATATTAATACCTCATCTCCTTCAAAGCCATCATTAGTACTAACATTTTCAACAAAGCTAGATTCTATCTTGAGATTTCCATTATGCTCTAAATTTACATCCATTTCATGCTTTTTACCAAACAAGTCATCAAAATGATATACTCGCTCATCAACTATTTCATCCACAACTTCATTGTGATGTAATGGACTATGCTTTGGAATATGACCGAAAAGAGATGATATGGTCACAACTTCATTGACAAGTGGAGTACTTAACTCTATGATTGGATTTTGCAGAGATAAGCTCTCCCAGTGGTCTTGTGTGCGATTGACCTGATACGGGGTGTTGGGAAATGTGGTGCTTGGAACCTTAGGAAGGTTGTAGCTGCTTGGTGAGAATGATTGCACCTAGCTAGGGATGGTGGGTGAAGTGACATAAGGCTACAGATGATGGCAGTTTGCAAGCACAAGAGGATTATAACCCTGAGTTTGGCTACCTTAATTTCTAGTGTCATGTCCAGATTGTGCCAATAAGAGAGCTTTGCTCAATGCATCATGCAAGGATGTAGCCTCACCACCACATCTAACTTTGGCTGTAAATGAGGAGTTTAAACCCCAATAATAATGTTCTATCAGTACATGATCATCAACAACCAAATCTAAAGATTGAACCCTTTGATACATAAACAAAAATCTGTGATTAAATTGATAAATGTGTTCTAATGGTATCCTTTTCGTAGTTGTAAATTCATGTAATGGATGTAGTGCATGTGCATGAGGATCAAACTGATCTAAGAATAAGATTTTTAATTCTATCCATGAACTAACAAAATCTGGTGGCAGATTATCATACCATTGCCCCGTTGTACCTTGAGGTGTTTTGACAAATAACTAGCAGATGATATCCTGATGCTGAATGTAGAGAAAAATGAAAACACGCCTGCAAATTTTGACATGTTCAGAAGAATTTTTCCCACTGTTAGGGAAAAATAAAGGAAGCCTATCATGCAGGTGACCAGGGATTTCATGGACAAATCCCGGTGTATAGAAAGGGCTACCCATCAGAGCTGGGTTTTCCAGGATCTAACCCACTCCAACTCACAACAATCCAAAATTACTCAAGGGGCCCTCCTTCTAGTGCCAGTTTCATGTTGATGGGTTGGATGAGCACAACAATAAGTAGAATATTACTATTCTACTCTCCTGAAAGAGAAAGAATAATGCATGGATATCTAACTCCCAAGGTCTTGGTAATTGGTTCTCGACTATGCTAATTTCACTCAATGGTTGATGTGAACTATAATGTTCAAGGGGCCTGCTGGTGTTGAGCTTCTGGATTGTTCTAAGATCAAACATATACTTAAACCTACTTTAATCAGGGTTTTTAAAGAAACTAAAAAAAGATAGATCAAAGTTTTGGAACTAAAGAGAATGCTAATTCATCCAACTTAATCAGACTTGTTACCTTTCAAGGAATTTCTAACTAAAACTGCAGAACAAAATTAACTTGTGATTGACACACAGTTTCATTTATTCACAGTGCTAACTTCAACAACAGATTGAAAATCACCTTTTAAACAAAACATAAAATAAGATTTCATTCCTTGAAAGCTTTTCAAATCCACTGATTAACCCAAGATAACTACCTTTCTAAAGCATAATATCAAGTAGATTTAAATCTTGTTGCTTCTACTATTTATGAAATAGATAAACAACATTTACAAATCTAGCACAATCACTAGTGTACAGAAAATCCATGTCTTCAAATCATCTCCATCTATACTAAGAAAACTTGAAAGATACATTACTGCCTCTACTGAATCTAGCTCCTACTCTATTCTACTCTTAAGTTTCTCTGCTTTCAGAAAATTCCTACTATTCAAAATCTATCTCTCTCTATGTATCTCCTTTTTCTCTCTACTGGTCCCTCCTTTTTCTCTACTACTGGTCCCTCCTTTGAAAAGAGGAAAAAATGTCATATATACAAAATGTGCCAAAAAGAATGTGCTAGCCCTTGTTTTAGGGTTTACAAAAATATAAGTCGGTTAGAGAAGGGTCGGCCCTCAAATCTTTTAGAATAAAGTTAATGTTGCATTCAATGTGTATCCCTGTGTCCATGTCGGTGAAGGATCACTCTAGGGATGGCCTTTTAGATCTTTTGCAACCATCGCATTAAATTTTGGCCTCTGTGTCCACCCTCGAACTTCATTGTTGAGTTGCTTTGAATGTTCTGCAACATTATCATTAATGTTGATCTACCTTTGCTAGTAGACACCACAACTGTCCCTAAGACTCGTGGCCTCTTCTTCCTTTCGGATTTCTTCCTACTCTAGATCCTTTAGCAAGTCGACCCCCCCCTTGAGGGACAACATCAGATTTCATGTTAGATCCCCACACCATTGTTCACCAAGCTGATCCATCACTTTTGATCTTAGAGTAAGCCCATGTCATTTATGCTCTGAGTAAGTCCATGTCGTTTATGCTCTATTGATCTTCCTCACAAGAATAGTCAATCAATCAAACTACCAAGGGTTCGCCTTCAGCCTCCTCTGATTGGTGGAACACATACCACATAAGCTTTCTAGGTGGTCAAAAGTTATTCAAATAGAATCGCATGTCGTTGAGACACTAGCCATGTATCCTCAATGCGATCATACTTCATAGTAGCAGTCGGCATAGCATACGACTATCGGAAAGAGTTCATAGCGAGCAACCAGGGTTATATCAATATGCCAAAATTGTCGCCCAGACTATCACTATCAGCCAAACATCATAGCGAGTCCCTAAGAGTTATATCGTTGTGCCCCTTCATTGGCAAGACATCCACATTCACCAAGACATTGTTCAGTCGGCAGGAGGTCATAGCGGGTTCCCATTAGTCACACCGAAGAGTGAAACCATCGGTGAGACTCTTCAGTCGGCAAGAGCTCATATTCAAGACAAACCATTCAGCTAGGATTCTTACCGAAGTCATATATTCTTGTCCACCATTGTCAGCGAAACCACCTTCGGTCGGCGAGAGATCCAGCAATTGACTAGACTTCTCCCCGAGCCACTATTCTTTCAGCGAGACATCACCCTGTCAATGAGACATTACACTGAGCACAACATTACACCGAAGGCACCATTCCATGTCAGTGAGACCTCCATTTTTCGGTGAGACATTACCTCGAAGCCCCCATCTTTCAGCAAGACTTCATGGGGTCAACAAGACATTATGTCAAACTCAAAATCTTTCGGCGAGAGCTCACCCTGTCAGTGAGACATCACACCGAACTCCTTCCTTTCTCCCCAAGCTCAAACCATTTCGTTTCGGAAAGACTCCCCCCTAGTCAGGAAGACATCACACCAAAGGTACAAACCTTCAGTGAGACCACGATCACTTGGCGTGACATTACCCCGAAGCCACACCCTATTAGTGAGACCACCTTTGGTCGGTGAGACATTACACCGAATGAGCCTTCCTTCAGCGAGTGCAACTTCTTTCAGCGAGCTTGCACCATTTCGGCTAGACTTCTCCCCGATGACATCCTTTCAGCGAGAGATTCATTTTTCAGCCAAAGGTCACGATGAAAGCAAACCATTTCCCCCCAATGCCGACCTTGTGAACAACTGTCGACGTGACTTCCTTGGGTCAGAGAGATATATAAAAACTCATGGCGACCAAAATTTCTAGGCAACCGGTGTATTTCAAATGAATAGAACACAATTGCCATTCAGCCAGACATCCAGCTGGTCTCAACGACTTTATTCTTTGAAGATTTTTATGGTATATATGATTGAGGCATGCCTTCCAACTGACTTCTCTGTGAAATAGCATCAAATGTATGATTTAATCCTGCAAAACAATGCCTCCCTTAGTCGCAAAAGCATATAAAATAAATCATTTTTATCCTTTCTCTCAATTTTTAACAAAAAGAAACCCAACTCTGGCTGAGGCAGAACCAAATTTGATAGAACAAAAGACAGACTTTGCAGGAAAACAAAAGAACTCCTAAGACCAAACCAACCAACCAAAGGCAAAGAAAACAAAAGAAAAAGGGGGACCCATTTTGTTCCAGAATAAAATGGGGTGGTTATACAAGGCATAACAAGAACTTCATTGGTAAATAATGAGTCTTCTCCCTCCATCCAAGAAAAGAGTGCTTGGTCGAGGAGATGTCTCTCTCTTGTTTTAGATACATGCCTTGCATCTAAGTGTTGAGTCTAGCACTTATTATCCCAAGAGATTGATAGCCTCTAGTCTTTGAAGGAATTCCTTGGCTCCTTTGCTTCACCATATTTTGTTGGAGATTTCCCCTTGGAAAGTTCCAAGGCATGTGGGTGTTATTACATGGGAAGTACTAGGCATTTATTTCTTCCACAATATTCTTATGTCCTAGGGCTAAATCTTTTCTTTTGCTAGACTTAATTGTCTATAGTGGAGTGGTTACTAGGACTATCTAGCCTGACGATTATGGTTGGTTGTTCCCTCTTTGAGCTCCCTTTTATGAAATTTTCTGGAAGGGTGGCCTTCCTCGGTAATTTTGAGGGGGAAGATTTGGAGGTGACACTTCTTGTCACTTTAGAATGACAAGAAAACTGGAAACAATTCTTAGTATATTTTTGATATCTCTCATATTTGTGGCTAACGAAGAAGAACCTAATGTACTCGCTTGTTTACCAAGGTACACATACATTGATGGTGAGGGTTTAGCTAACATACTTGGGCTTACTTCCTCTTGTGTCCTACCAAATATTTATGCACTCATTAGCATTGGTGGTCGTGGCAGGAGCTTCTTCGCATTGATCAGACTATTCTCTGCACTTACAGAAAGATCATATGCATTAGGGAGATTTTCGCCTCCAAGCAACTATACCATAACAAAAATATCTGAATTGAAGGCCTTCAAGTAAAACATGAACACCATTGTTGGTGGAGTCTAGTCAACATGGGAATCCTTTGCCAATTTTTGTGGAATTTGGTATTGAAATCTTTCATGGCCTCCTGAGGTTCTCTTTTGATTGTTATCAATTTCTATAATAGAGATGAGAAATATCCCTTTTTTGAAAAACACTCAAAGAGTTTATTTTCGAGTTCATCCCAAGAGTGGATAGAACTAAAAGTTATGGACCTGTACCAGTCCTATGCCTTACCTTTAAAGGATGTATCCAATAATCTAAGGGCTACATATTGCTCTATGGTGTTATAGATTGTACAAACATCAACCACATCTTGGAGATGCTTCGATAATGTTTTAAAATCTTCGCCAATAAAATTTGAGACTACTTTTAAAGCATTAATAGGGATAGTAGCCCACACATCTAGAGGGGTAGGAGGAACAAGTAGACTACCACTATCCCAAGTTACAAAATTTCTTAGGGGTTGTTGAATAATGGTGAATAAACCTCTATGAACACGGAAAATAGGTATTCTAATTTGAAAGGATTTTTCAATCAATGGAGTAGATAGAACTCTAGATTTGGGGCTAGTACTTCTAGCTCTATTCCTTCTAATAGGCGATACAGGACTTGTAATGCTTCTCCTCTAAGGAGAAAAAGATGGTAATTAGGAGTATTAAAAATTACCTCTAGAAGATTCCCTTGTTTGGATCCTAGGCATGACTATGTTGACTTTTCCTGTATCCTCCTCTACTGCTCTAATTCTAATGCATCTTTTATGTTGGGGTATCAAATTTGTGAAAGATCTTCAGGTCTCACCGAGCGTGCCAGAAAAAGAACTGTTGAATATAAAATCTTGTGCCTCTCTAAATAGAATTATGGGAAATTTAGTGAATGGGAGACCTATTTTCACTTCATTGAATGACCTCTAAGATTTTTAAAGAAGCCAACTCTTCCTCTCTATTGGGGAAAAGGTAGACGAAAATGCAAAAATAAAAATTAACTAAGGCGATGCACCAAAAAGGTTTTACAACATTTTAAAACCCTAACCAGTTTTCAATTGTGATAAAATGAACACATAATGCCACAAACCCTTCATTTTTGAAAAGAGAACAAACAACTGAGGCCTATATGAGCATAGAGAATTCATTCAAATCCTTTTCTGGGAAGCACCCATTAAGGTTCAATAGAATATGATGGATTTGAGATTGAATGTGATGCTTCAAACCCTTACAAAACTATTTCACCCCAATAGCATAGTATGAGATCTAACATATCTTTAACATGAAATGAAAGAGCTTCAAACATGATCCAATTCATTGTAGGTCTAAGTTAGATAAATATAAAAGCTAAAACTAAGAACCAATTATCAAGACTATATCCAAATGGTAAAGATGACACAAAGCATTAATATTTATGAATAGAGAATAAAATGTAAGATAAAGGCCATATAGGAAAGTCTAATACATCTTCTTCCTTCTGTTACTTGATCTAAAAAAAAATACAAAAGATGCTAAGGGACCCAATAACCGATTCAGATAGTTATCTTGAAGATTGATTACAAAATTGATATAGGGAAATGTAATACTGTAAGAAATATTCCACCCTAGGAAAGGCTCAGAAATTCCCTTCTATAGAATAAGGGAATCAAACAAGCATAGAGCACTCTTTGTTTCCCTAATCAAAACCCTAACAAATGGTAGCTAAATGCTACCTCAAGATCCTGTTAAAGATCAAATTTGATCATGAAAGCTCAAGTAATAAAAACTAAGATTCTTCATTAATGACAATTGACCTAACAACTTGTGAGATAGATACCACATGAGTCATGAGATAATTACTCCTGTTAGAAGAGTAAATTCTATGATAATCAAAATATGATATTATTTGATCATATGTAGGTAGTAATGGCATTACCAAATGGATGTTGGACTTTGCGATTGTGAAGGATAAAAAACAACCTTAGCACCTGTTAGTGTCCCCAAAAATACCACTCTCGATAGTGAAGAAACCCACCCAACAAAAATCAATCCATGTGGAACGATGGTGATAATTCTTCAAAATTCTCTCGAGCTCCTTGTGGAAAATCCCCGTAGAGTGGCCACATGTCCTTCTCTAAGCTTAATTTCATTATGATATTTAAAAAGTTGTGTAGCCACTACATGGCACCATTGCATGCTTTTTAGTAAAAGGGGAATTCTGTGACCTCTAAAAGATGTGCCAATGTGGCATGTGGTGGGGTGAACACCAACAACCGAAAGATGGTAAAAAAAAGAAAACCTCGAGGTTGAAAAATCAAGGAAAATCATTTTAATATACTTAGATTTCAAAAATGGCTCTACAGATCTTTGATCCTAGGGGCTTGATCATCCTCCTTGATCTTTTTCATCTCATCTTTCCTCTGATTGTACAATTAGACATCTGTTGACTTACTTATCTGGGTGGGTGCATAAAGTTGGGTAGCAATTTCATGGCCACTTTCTAAAAAAAGTTTGAAAATGCTATAATGTGATCGTGTTATAACACGCTTGCACTATAGCACATTAAAAGCAAAAAAAAAGTGAAAAATATTCATTTTCACTTCGACTGTTTTCTTCTTCTGCCCACAGCAAAAACCCCCAACTTTCGCGCTTGCATTCTAGGAGGAGGTATTGAGCACAAATCTTCAACAAGAGTTGCTATTTCTTTGCAATGATGGTGCCACGACAACGAAGAGGTGGGAGGTAAGTATTGTTTGTTGTTTGTTTTGAATTTTTTAGTTTTATGTTGATTTTGTTAGTGTTAGGTTATATTTGATATATATATATAAATATTATTATTTTTTGAATTTGTAGGAGATGCAAATTAACCCACAAACCCAGAAAATCCTCAACAAGAAGAGCAACCAAATCCTAAAGATCAAAATCCTGAACAAGAAAATCAACCTCAACAACAACCTCCTCCACCAATCCCTCAACACCCTCCTGGCACTCAACAAAAATTAATGAGTGAGATTAAGAGCAACAAAAAACAAATTGAGGATTTTATTAGTGGGTTGAGTGATCCAAATGGTTCAACCACAGAAAGAATGACCCTCGCAAATTCATTGAAAGATATGTTAAAAAATGTGGATTCAATTATCAAACAAATAATTGGATGGCAAGATAAGAGGTAGGCAGCTAGGGCATATTATGTAGATAAACTATCATATCAACAAGTAAAGGATTTAAAAATTACAAAAGGTGATTTGTGTTCATTATTCACTGACCCACTCACAAATCAAAATCTTAGCCTCAATGTGAAGAGGTTTCCTATTAATTGGTGTCACCACCAAGAGATTAGGAATTGTTTTTATGATAGGTGGTACATGGTCTTTGATGACCGAATGTGCAAAAATTGTGAAGTCCCCTAGTATTTTCTTAGGAAACTATATAGTGAGTTCATATTGAACAAAATCCCAAATTGTTTTGATATGAGGGACTTCCAGGGGAGAGGTGGGGGGTTGGCTTAGGATAGGCCTGGTGCACAGCCGGATCCTACATGGCAAGGGAGACGAGCTCTCACTAGGCCGCCTCGTGAGCACATTGTTATGCCAGTCATCGCAAAGGAGAGTGTTGATGTAGAGACATTGTAGGTGATCATCACTTTGACCCAGAGTGTCATCCATCATACTAGCCCTATTCTACAGTGCCATCCAGGGGAGTCTTTGAGTGGTGGCCTTCGAACCCATGTGTGTCAATCTTGCGGGGTGACTTGTTCATATGACCCCACCAACACTTAGGAGGCTACTACGGAGGATCCGTATGAAGCTACAAAGATGGAGAGGGCGACTGACATTTTGAATGATGCGTATGGAATTGATACTCAGGTAAAATTTAACATGTTCATTGAATTTAATTTATTAAATTTTGATTTTGAAATGCAAAATTAACTAATTTAGTTTTATAATTTTAGTAAAATTGCAGGGTCACAGTGTTGAGACTGGATACACCGGCCCTCCACCTACTTATTTCTATAGTACACCTATCGGTGTGGTATGTAACTAGTAAACAATTTTAAATTTATTACATCTTAATAGCATTGTTTTACGAATGGTATTTTAATATGTGATTTTGGATGTTGAATAGGGTAATATTGGAGGTTTCGAGGGAACACCTCCCAGTGCCAGTGGATTTACTCAAACCTTCATGGAGGTAATAGAATAAAGAGTTTAACTAATGAATTGTACTTAATAGATTTGTGTATTTTATATTCATATCGTTGGTTACGTTGCATTGTACATCATTCAAACTCAAAGCATTACTTCACATTTCATAACTAATAACTAGATGTTGATAGATGACAAATTTTCAACTACAATATAGTTGTTTAGAAAGTCAACATAAGTAGTGATGCAATTTCTTCACATGGAGGCATGTGCTTGCAAAGGTGCACTTGCACGACAAACTATGGATGCTTGGAAAAAATATATGAAACCATAATAGTAAGCAATAGCATAGATAAGGAAGTAGTTTCAAAAAATGCCTCAAAGAAATGTGGTCTCATGGCATGATGGAATTCCATTCCATCACCATGAGACCACATTTCTTCAAGGAATTTCTTCAAAATGCTCACCACCTTTTCTATGATACCACATTTTTCATACATGTGTACCAGAGCATTTTATCAAACTACTCGTGCTTCCTTGTTGCTATGGCTAAAATCCTAAAATAGGTGCTTTCCAACAAACTATGGATGCTTGGAAAAATATCTATCAAAGTAAAATAGTAAGCAATAATACCATAGAGAAGGAAATGAACTTTTTGAAAAAATGCCTGAAAGAAATGCGTTCTTATGGTGATGGAATGCCATGACATGCATTTGTTTGTAATGGCAATCCATCACCACGAGACCCCATTTCTTTTGAGGCATTTTTTCAAATAGTTCAAGTTGCCTTCTCTATGCCACCACAGTTATCATACATCTCTATGAAAGCATTTAATCAAATGATTCAACAACTTGCTGCTATGGGTAAAAGATTAAAAACACATTCTTTCGAACAAGATATGGATAGGGAAAATAGTAAGCATGATAATTAGAAATATATAGTTTAATAAGTACTCAAAATTTTGTTCATTAGATCTCATACACTATAAGTCATGATATGGATCGCTATTGTAACTTTTTGTGATTAAATAATTTGTTATTTTATTTTTAGATGTTGGTTGTGGAAACACCTCCAAATGTTACAAGGGAAATGGATATCGGTGTTTCATCTGCTATACAATCCTCGATGGCTCTGACAGGGGAGGTATGAGGCAAATTACTAAATTTCAATTTACATTCATTGTTATAGATGTTAGTTCGAGTGAAAAAACAAACCAAATTATTTATTCATAATCTAATTTCTATTTGGATGGTTTATATAGGGCTTGAGCACACCTCAGCATCAGCGTGTGAATATTTCCCTCATGGACAGTGATCATGAGATGGTTGTAAGTGATTTTTTTTAAATATATCATTTTTTATGATGTAATTTATATATATTAATGTCTTTACTTCTTATTGTAATAGTTAAAACTTCACCAAGAACTTAACGCTAGTAGGAGGAGCAGCAGGAGCACTCCTCGAGTGCAGGAGAAATGAATGATAGACCTATCACCGTCCGATCGACCAACAAGGGCAAGAGTTTATTTCAATAGCCTGGAGTGCAATGACTTTTGATTCCAGAGCCCTTTGTTATACGCCTACATGGCAGTTTTGTACATATTTTGTATTGGATATATTTGACATTGTATGCCTATATGGCATTCTCGTAAGGCTATATGGCTATTTTGTACCTATATTTTATGCTTATATCGACATATATTGATGTATGCGTACATGGCTATTTGGTTAATACAAATATTTTTTATTAATGGTGTCCATATTTGCATGTTATAAATTCATGGTTCAATAGATATGAGTTACATGTATTCAAGTGTATACTTTACAACGTACGTGTATTCATTATGACTTACGTGTGTTCCAATGTATACTTTGTGACTTAAGCGTTTTCATGTGTATACCTTGTATTTGTGCATATAATTTATATTAAGTTGTGTATACTATGTATTTGTGTGTATATTTCAAGTCATATGTGTTTGTGACTACTTGTGCTTCCCTTATTCACATGTACATGCTTGACTTATTCACATGTAAACTTATTAATTGGTTAGCCATAGCATTGATCATTATTGTCCTTCATGGTTTTTCTTGAATAAATTAATTGATTGATGGTAAACAACTTTATCTAAAAGCAAAAAACATGTTTTCAATTGGTATTCTATGAGATGATTGATAAAAATATTCCAATATATTTAATCCTTTGATTGGAACAACTCAATTAAGCAAAGGATACATAATACTTTTCCTTTTAGATTAGCAATGGATGGAAGTTTCAAAAAGTATCCTTGATATTACAAAAATATATGTGTTTATACACTTCAATTGTGCACTCACCCTTTGGTTCTTTGAAAGAAAAATATGCCTATGCCATTGTTACACTACATAGGTAAACCAGATTTTGTATTGTGACAATGATAAAAAATAATGTTTGAGATTGCAAGAAGACATGAAAATGGCTAGTGTACTAAAAAAATTCTTATGATTTATGAAGAACTTTGATAACTCTACTCAGTTGACTTCTTTTTTCAAAATCATACAAATTGAACCCTACCATCAATAGAGTTTGTATATCAAGCTACCACAATTCAAGTTTCAATGATGAATATTTATCATGCATGTTTTAAATGACATTCAAGTTTATGGTGGTTTTGTTGTTTATATGATGTTATGTTATATTCTAATCATAGTGCATGCTTCTAGGCTACATATATATTTATATTTTATTTTTTACATGATTTTTGTACCAATGAACCCAAAATGAACCGAACCCCCCTCCAAAAAAAATTGGCCTAACTGGTGAACCGAACCCACAAACCCGAACCCAAACCTCAAAGCCTATTCCAACACTCTTCATTCTAATTTTACAAACTTAATTGACCACCAAATTATGTTGCCTCTTCACTTTACCCACTTTTACTCCCTCAAACATCTTTTTTTCATTCAAAACCCCTATTTTCCCAACTAGGGCATCATGCCATAACATACTTTTGACCTCCCCTGTCGTTCTAGACCTTTTAAACACATCAAACTCCACAACCTCACCCTATTTCCAACCTATTCTAACTTATTTTCTAGCAATTTCTTCTTTTCACCTCTTCTAGCCTTGCTTTTAAGGGGCCTCAATTTTGAATTTTGAATAGGGGCAGCATTAGTAATCTTTTCTAATGCCTTTACCAATGCTATTTTCTTATTCCTACTCCCTATCCTACTTACATCAGGCCCATATCACCGAGACACATCCTGAACAATAGGTGGAATGGCCTATTTCAACATATTACACTCGAACCCTTAAGGGATCGATCCAGTTGAACGTAGCTCGGTGCGATTATGTGTGTTTGGGTGTGAAAGAGGACCATTCCTAGTGTAAACATACCTATTCGAATGTGTTGGAACAGTCTATTTGGTCACACGAGTTGCAGAACAAAAGTTACACTAGTTTACAACTTTCCACTGCTTGTATATGACAATTTTTTCATCAACTAAAAATTGGACACCACAGGAAAACCACTCTAAGATAACAAAAACTAAGAGAGTTTATTGTAGAGGGGTCCAACATGATCCCATAGGATTAGACGAGAATTTTATAAGCATCACAGTATTTGAGTAACAACATGCTGAATTTTGTAGTCATTTTGCACTTTAGACCCTTAAGGGATCGATCTAGTTGAACGTAGCTCGATGCGATTCTACTTGTTTAGGTGTGAAAGAGGACCATTTCTAGCGTAAAAATACCTATTTGGATGCATTGGAATAGTTTGTTTGGTCACACGAGTTGTAGAACGAAAGTTGCACCACTTTGCAACTTTCCACTACTTGCATTTGAGACTTTTTCCATCAATTGAAAACTGGACACCACAGGAAAACCACTCTGAGATAACAAAAACTAAGAGCTTATTATAGAGAGTCCCAACATGATTCCATGGGATCAGATGAGAAGTTTCTAAGTGTCACGGTATCTGAGTAATAGCAAGCTGAAGTTTGTAGCCATTTTGCACTTTAGACCCTTGAGGGATCGATCTAGTTAAACGTAGCTCAGAGCGATTCCACGTGTTTGGGTATGAAAGAGGACCATTCCTAGTGTAAACATACCTATTCAAATGTGTTGGAACAATTTTTTTGGTCACACGAGTTGCAAAATGAAAGTTGCACCACTTTGCAACTTTTTACTGTGTCCATTTGACACTTTTTCCATCAACTAAAAACTGGACACCATAGAAAAAAACTCTGAGATAACAAAAACCAAGAGAGGTTATTGTAGAAAGGCCCAACATGATCCCATAGGATCAGATGAGAAGTTTCTGAGTGTCACAATATCTGAGTAACAACATGTTGAAGTTTGCAGCCATTTTGCACTATGGACCATTAAGGGATCGATCCGGTTGAACGTAGCTCGGAGTGATTCCACGTGTTTGGGTGTGAAAGAGGACCATTCCTAACGTAAAAATATCTATTTAGACATATTGGAATAGTTTGTTTGGTCACATGAGCTACAGAACGAAAGTTGCACCACTTTGCAACTTTCCACCACTTGTATTTGACTCTTTTTCCATCAACTAAAAACTAGACACCATGAGAAAACCACTCTAAGATAGCAAAAACTAAGAGAGGTTATTGCAGAGGGGACCAACATGATTCCATAGGATCAGACAAGAATTTTCTCAGTGTCATGGTATCTGAGTAATAGCATGCTAAAGTTTGCACCTATTTTGCACTTTGGACCATTAAGGAATCGATTTGTTGAACATAGCTTGGACCGATTTCACATGTTTGGGTGCAAAAGAGGACCATGCCTAGGGTAAACATACCTATTCAGATGCATTGAAATAGTTTGTTTGGTCACACGAGTTGCAAAATGAAAGTTGCACCACTTTGCAACTTTCCACTACTTCCATTTGACACTTTTTCCATCAACTAAAAACTGGACACCACAAGAAAACCACTCCAAGATAACAAAAACTGAGAGAAGTTATTGTAGAGGGTCCAACACAATCCCATAAGATCAGATGAGAAGTTTCTAAGCATCACGGTATCTGAGTAACAACATGCTGAACTTTGCATCCATTTTGCACTTTGGACCCTTAAGGGATCGATCTGGTTGAATGTAGCTCAGAGCGATTCCACGTGTTTGGGTGTGAAAGAGGACCATTCCTAGAATAAAAATACCTATTCAAACATGTTGGAACAATTTGTTTGGTTACACGAGTTGCAAAATGAAAGTTGCATCACTTTGCAACTTTCTACTACTTGCATTTTACTCTTTTTCCATCAACTGGAAACTAGACACTATGGGAATTCCACTCTGAAATTAAAAAAACTAAGAGCCCAATACAATCCCATAGGATCAGACAAAAAATTTCTATGTGTCACGATATTCGAGTAACAACATGTTGAAGTTTGCACCCATTTTGCACTTCGGACCTTCAAAGAATTGATCCAGTTGAACATAGTTCAAAGTGATTCTGCATGTTTGGGTGTAAAAGAGGACTATTCCTAGCATAAACATACATATTCAGACCCGTTGGAATAGTTCGTTTGGTCACAGGAGTTGCAAAACGAAAGTTGCACCACTTTGCAACTTTTTACTACTTGCATTTGACACTCTTTGCATCAACTGAAAACTGGACACCACAGGAAAACCACTCTGTGATAACAAAATCCAAGAGAGGTTATTGTAGAGGGGCCCAACATGATCTTATAGGATCAAACGAGATGTTTCTAAGAATCGTTGTATCTGAGTAACAACATGTTGAAGTTTGCAGCCATTTTGCACTTTGGACCCTTAAGGGATCGATCCGGTTGAACGTAGCTCGGAGTAATTCCGCGTGTTTGGGTGCGAAAGAGGACCATTCCTAGTGTAAAAATATCTATTCATATGCGTTGGAACAATTTGTTGGGTTACACGAGTTGCAGAACGAAAGTTGCACCACTTTGCAACTTTCCACTGCTTCCATTTGACACTTTTTCCATCAATTGAAAACTAGACACAACAGGAAAACCACTCTAAGATAACAAAAACCGAGAGAGGTTATTGTAGAGAGGTGCAACATGATCCCATAGGATCAAATGAGAATTTTCTAAGCATCACGGTATCCAAGTAAAAGCATGTTGAAGTTTGTGACCATTTTACACTTTGGACCCTTAAGGGATTGATCTAGTTGAACATAGATCGAAGTGATTCTGTGTGTTGGGGTGTGAAAGAGGACCATTCCTAGCGCATGCATACCTATTCGGATGCGTTGGAATAATTCATTTGGTCACATGAGTTGTAGAACAAAAGTTGCACCACTTTGCAACTTTCCACTGCTTCCATTTGACACTTTTTCCATCAACTAAAAATTGGACACTACAGGAAAACCACTCCGAGATAACAAAAACTGAGAGAGGTTATTATAGAGGGGCCCAACACAATCCTATAGGATTAGACAATAAGTTTCTGAGAATCATGGTATTCGAGTAGCAACATGCTGAATTTTGTAGCCATTTTGTAGTTTGGACCCTTAAGGGATCGATTTCCTTGAACATAGTTTGGAGCAATTCCGTGTGTTTGGGTGTGAAAGAGGACCAGGCCTAGTGTAAACATACATATTCAGACATGTTGGAATAGTCTGTTTGGTCACATGAGTTGTAGAATAAAATTTGCACCATTTTGCAACTTTCTACTGCTTGCATTTGACACTTTTCCATCAACTGAAAACTTGAAACCACGAGAAAACCACTTCGAGCTAACAAAAACTGAGAGAGGTTATTTTAGATGGCCCCAACACAATCCCATAGGTTTAGATGAATATTTCGTAAGCGCCATAGTATTTGAGTAATACCCTGTCAAAGATTGCTACCCTTTTGCACTTTGGGATTTGATGTTTGAACTGTATAGTTCCGTACAGGGTGATTGTGCTCTCTTTTCAATGGAATTCGGTGGGAAGAAGACTTAACTCTATTTTAATTTTGGTTTGGTTGGATTTAAAGTGATTTTGTTCATTTTAGAAGCCAATTACTGAGGGTTAGTTTGTATACCCTGTTTTAAGGATTTTGAGTTCATTAAAATGTCATATTAAGCCTTTCACCCACTGTATGCTTCTAGAACTCGATGGAAAGCCTTAGTTATGGTTATAAAACATGTGTGCACAATTTTTTGCACAAGGGAGGTGAATAGAGGGTTTTTAGGTGATGCCCTAGATGTCAAATGGTGCATTTTTTAGTGGAAAATGGTGGTTTACTGCTAGGGTTTGAAGAAATATTTGGGGGCACTGATATCTCTTGAACTTTTAAGCTTGTGCAGACTTTTTTGAAGGTCTTTTAGGCTTTTCTTGGTTGTGGGAAGGTTTTGAGTATGGGTTTTCAATAAACCCTTGCCTAACTTGTAATCTCCAAATCTCATCAAATGGGTTTATCTTTTAGAGAAGGTCATCCAATGGCCAACCAAACATCAATCAAGCTTTAACACAGACCCTAAGACAAATTTCCAAGAGATCATACCCTGTTTCCTTGTACCATCATTAAGATACAATAGACCACCTTGCATAAAGGCTACTAAATTAGCCCTATTTACAAAGAGACAACCTTTTAAACACTAGATCTTCACTCAAACTCCTCAAAGAACAATATTTTATGTGTCAAAACCTCCAATTCCATGATTTTTTTCCAGTTCCAAGACCTCTAGACCCCTAATACACCAAACCCTCTATTTCAAACAAAATACTTAGGATTTTAATGAAAATCCTATCTCCCACACCTTCCATACCCAAACAAAGCACCAAACACACTTACCAGACCCTACACATGGTGAATAATACATTATATGGATAGTCCTTCCCACATTTTGTCAAAACACCACTTGAAACCCTCATTTTCATCATGAAAATACCTTGCTATAGCCCTAGAACATCATCCCAAACACCCAACCTTGACTCCACAACATTTTAAATAGGTTAGACATGTATTTTACAAGTTAGAGGACCCATTCCACAAGTTATAGTAGGCAGAAAAAGTGGAATGGGTTGAATTACATCATGAAACCCTTCAATCCAAGAACACTGTGAAAGTAGGTAGCAGCAGTAAAAACAAGATAACCTGCTTGCCCCTCCTAAAGTTTGGACCACATCCATTACCTCCACATAAAACTATACATCCTTGGTCTTCTTGGCTCTCATGCCTTGATATGCTTATGCAAATGAAAATGAAGCAAAGTAATCATCTCCTTCTCCGCTGGTTGGAAGAATGCATGCTTAATTTTTTGATGCATGATATCAGCTCTCTCATCTACTCTCATGGTTGAATACCGAAATCTAGTATGGTGGGCCTCTAGAGTTCCAATCATCTTTCTTCCTCTTCCACCAAATGTTGGCCCAATCCACACGTCTTCTAGCCTAATTGACTTTGTTTTTGAAAGTTGAAGTTTCTCCTAAGTCACTAGTGTAGCTCTCTCTTCCTTTTCAGAACCTTTCATTTCTACAGATCGTCTCTGGGATTTAATCATTTGTACCACATGGTTGATGTGCTTTGAATCCTTGCATCTAAAGGAAATTTCCTCAACATAAATACCGCTAGGGAATTTCAATGTTGCCATTGTAGTTGGCATTAAAGTCGGTACCTGCAACATTGAAAATTATCCTTATATAAGAATTCCCTCCATCTTGTTGGATTTTAACACTCTTGATGGTGGCTACATGAAATCTTATTCTAATTCCTCTTCTACATTAGAGGGTTCATATCTCCTTGTTCTAACTCTTCTAAATTGTCAAAATCAAAATCACTAGCTTCCATATTCAAAAATTCTTAACCACCATCTTAAATAAATTGGCCACTAGTTCAAGTTCATTCTGCTTTCATAATACTTTATATCCATGGAGTTTAGCCATTCCTTGATGCCATCAAGTGAAGATTGAGGAATGGCATCAATGTAGAGTACATCCCGCTTGAAGTCTTTGAAAATAATAGCCATATCAAATGCCTTTTTCCCAAGACATACTCTCTCAAGGTTAACAATCTCAATCTCACTAATAGTGATTACTAAGAAAGGTAATTGCACCAACTCTATCAAATAGTTTACCGTAGGAACAATAAAAGCAGAGGCTTTGAAAGGAATTCCATGAAAACCAAGCTCTCTAAATGGTATATCAAACTCTTAGACCTCATTCTTGCACATTTACAACCAAATTCAAATATTTTCCTTCAAAAGGCTATAAATTCAAATATTGACAATTTTGTAGCAAGAATGCATTTGTTTGCACATTTGAGCACTGAGACTCAAAAACTCGCCCTAATACACCTTAAATGGTCTTTATTGACCTTATTTAGCATAAATAAACACAAAATACCTTAATATAATCTATTGACCACCTATCAACCTTCAAAAAGTGAAATTTTGCATCTAGGAGACCAAGTGCTCCTACACCAAGATTACATTGTGTCTGAGCCTTCAAGAGGCTTTAAATATAGCCTTTACAAATGATTCTAGATCTTTCTAATCATGCCTAATTTTTGAGATTGTAACTAACATGACTTATTACATTGTAAATCAATTGACCATGTAATATGACCTTATTCAATTGACAGTTTACTCAAAACACAATTTATTAACTTAAAAGAATTCCATGAACCAAATTTGCTCAATAACCTTGGTGCCCCTACACCAAATTTCAATATTTCAATAAATGTCATTAGAAGTACAAATCTCATTACAATGCCTTAGGTACTCTACTCTCATAGATATTTTACAATGTCACTCATACATTCGAGATTCTCTTATAATGTCTACATCATAGGTTTTCATTTAGAGGTTAACTTCAAATGAGTAACTTGAGATTCCCTCGCAAAGCTCCACATGCTCTTTTATAATGGCTTCAAATCATAATTCAAATTTGTCAAGATCATCAAAATAAGGATGTTGCATTGCTTTTTTGGCTGAAATTCTCTTCGATGGCTCAAAAATCAACATTTTTTGCAATGAGAGACCAATCAATTTTTACTAGTTTAGTTACAGATGTACACAAAGTAAAAGAATAAAAAGAAATAGCTCATCCAAAATAGAAATGAAATGAAAATAGATGGAAGGAACTTATAGATAGGCATGGAAGTCTCTCAACTTAGTCACTCCTAGTCATATATCTTCACTGGGAGTTCCAAGATACCTATTGCACACAACACCTCTCATGAATCTAGAATATCTTGAAATTTGAGATACTCCTATAATGTCTACATCATACGTGCTCATGATAAGGTTAAATTCAAATGAATAACTTGAAATTCCCTCACCAAGCTTCACAGGCACTTTTGTAATGGCTTAAAATCATAATTGAGATTTGTCAAGATCATCAAAATAGGGATGTTGCATTTCTTTTATGCCTGAGATTCTCTTGGATGGCTCATAAATCTGCATTTTCTGCAAGGGGACACCAATCAATATTTATTGGGTTACTTATAGATACACAAAGTAAAATAAGATGATAGCATTGACCTCAAACAAATTAATGTGGATACAAGTATAAATTAATAAGAACCATTATGCATATACTTACAAATTAATCCAATGAACCATCCAGGTATGCTCTACTCTTTATTGTGTCAAGTATTGCCTCATGGTCAGACTCATGGACCTTCCACAAGGTCTTGTTCAAAGGTCCACCCCCATATTTTCTCAAATGAACATTGGATGCCACAACAAGGTTCGAGTAATGAAGAATCTTACGATGTGTGTCAAAGTCCTCAAACAACCAATGTTTAACACTCTTATGTGGGTACCTTCTAAGCCACATTCCAATAACAACAACTGAGCCTGTAGGGTATTCGATGTTTTCTCCATCTATAACTGGGGCTTCCAATTTATTTTTGGCCTCAACATAATGACACAAGTAATAGTTTGTTCCCTCTTCATTTTCTTCATCTGCAATAACTACATAAACATGCCCTGCATTGATATGTGTAGTAAATCAATTAAAATTAGTCAACATTATGAATACAGTACAAAGTAAGATAACAATATGGAATTTCAAAAACTAAGCAAGTAGATATATTACCTGGTTGAATTAGATCTGATACGTGGTCAAAGTCGACCGATGATTCCATTTGTGTTGGTTCCAATGTCGTCGAAGGGCGATACATGTGAAGTGGGCTAAGATATAAATTGTCAACCATTTGTCAACCCACTCCCCTGACTCACAATCATTTTAGGCTTGCATTGTACATGAAGAACAAAAACATGCCATCTTATGTGTATCGATACTCCATGAACCTACATTTGAGCTAAGGAAAGAGTGTAGCTCACTCGATCCTATTAGTGTACAAAAATCCTCAAATGGTGCAATGCTAGTATCATACATCAACCAAAAAAATCTATGAACTGAAGATGTACCTTCATTACCTGGACCCATCGAAGCATTACACCACTTGATGATTGATCTTGCATTTGTCAACTTTGCACTGTCTTTATACTTTAACTCTTCTCATGCTAATGCTCTTTTCACGCATGCTCCTGCACCATCATGCTCCCCCTTTCCATGCCCGGCCTCACAAAAGTTCCACATATGTTGAACACCTGTACTGAGATGCATCCCGCACAACCAGTAGAACATGTGCAAGTTCTTGAACTATGTTGCACAGTTATCTGACCATATTATATGTTGACCATATGTTATGCCCCTCTGAGCCAAATCACTATAGAACATCTGGAAGCAACCTTGCACGAACTCTAGATAATGTGTGTGATCATCACTAATATAAAAGTGATACTCCCTCAATACCTTCCTTTGGTCCTATGTACTATCAGCTACATGACTGAATGTTATGTGCACAAATATCGAAACCTGTGTGGAGTTGTAATACTGTGACTACACCTCACACTCTAGCTATAGAGTGTAGTTCTTGACAAATTTAACCACTGATACTATGTTCCCAACTAGAAAGGTGTCCTTGCATAGCTTGAATTGTGTGTCCAGCCATCAGGCTCTATGGGTATACCTTGCATACTCATACACTAGATTCTCATGAAACATCGACATCAATTGATACACTGGAATCTTCTGAATAACCAAATCACACATTTTTTCTTGAGACCCATCTTTTGTAGTGTATGCCATTTTTTTATACTTCTTGAACTCTACTAGTTTTTGTCCCACCTCATCTGTGCTTTGCATATGTTGACATACTGGCATTCGTTGCAAGCCACCACAATGCTCACATGAACCATCCAAGCATGTTGTCCTATAGAATATTTTTCCATCCTCTATTTCACATAAATTTTTTGATAAGAACTCTCTTGAAGATTTTGGTGGGGCTTCTATGCCACAATCCTGCAAAATATCATTAGTATGCAAATCTAAACATATAGAATGATAAACATCATAATGGTTAGAGAATTCAATATGTAGTCTACAACAACAAGTAGTTCATGTTTGATTTATCTTGACATAAAAAGGTTTAAGCATTTCAAAAAATCTTTGACAAATACTAATTTAAGGATAATCCTGTTGAAATTTATGAAAAAATTGGGTTTGAGTCGTATCCAAAAAATGCTTTGGATGTGGCTCACAGTTCTGACTACCGATTCTCCTTCTTACAACATCCCTTTGATTCAGAGATGGCCTTGTATTATTCTTCTAGTACTCTTCAATTAGTGTTCTCAATGCTTCAACAACTTTTTCATCTTTATGTGGCAGTCTCCCCGAGAATTCCCATAATTCATTTGAATCAGTGCCCTCAATTCTTTGCCACCTTTGAATGGATTTTGATAAAGTTTTTCTACTAATTTCCATTTGTTCACTTGTATTTTTAACGAGATGAGATCTATTTGTTTGATAGCTTACCAAAGTCGATGTAATGACATGTCGGGTGACATTACTATCCTTTGAGCATGAGGTCTTACCCACACTCTCATAAGCATCCATTAGATTCTTCACAATAGTGTTTTCATTTGATGCATTCGATGTTCTCAACCCAAGAGTCTTCATGATGTTTCTGTACTTTAAACCCCACATCATTTGAACAAATAGTTGACATCTTGTGGTCTCATTTAGCCTTTCAAAGAATATTTTCCAAATCTTATCAGCGTATCTTCTACAAGTGTGTTCTAGAATCTTACCTTCCATGTGCTGCAAAATATCCTCATCAATATTAATCAAAAACTTTGGATTTCTACGCAAAATTCTAGGTGGTGTTCTCCTAGGTACATACATCTCAACATTAGAAATTTCATCAATATTTAGTTGAGGTGAGCTAGATTGCATACCTTCGATCGAGGGTGGAGTAGAATACATACCTTGAGGTTCACGTGGGGATGATGGCATACCTTCTTCGTCAAATCTGAGTGATGATATACTCTTAACTTCATATGTGGTGGATGATCTCCAACCATACTCACTTGTGGTAGATGGTGTCCCTCCATATTCACTTGTGCTTAATGGTGTCCCTTCGTATTCACTTGCAGTAGAGAGTGTGTCTCCAACTACAGTATTTGCATCTCTCCTAGCATGACTCTTTCGCATTCGTTCCCTTTGTGCTGTCAATTTCTTTTCTCTTTTTGACAGTTGAGGTTCCTCTTCAATTGGATTTTTTTTGTCAATCGTTTCCAATTTATTCTTTTCACGATATGTCACCACCCGTTCTCTCTCCTGTTCTTTGAAGGTTTCATACTCTTCATCTATTAGATCTTTCTTCCTTGTTTGTTTCTTCAGCATGGCGGATAATTTTACCTGTAGCATGGTAATGAGACAAATATTAGTTCCTCAAAAATGTATCCATTAAAATAAATGAAATATATATTTCATTCAAGGCTTCATAAATAGACAACATAGGTGATGAGGTAGCTTTACTGATGAGGTAATTTAGAAATAGAGATGAAAACCAAAATAGTTTAAATAGGTTAGAAAGAGTATTTTTAAGTATTTTGAGTGTTTTTCATCTTCAATAATGTCTAATAATACCATTGGATAGGTTCAAGGTTGATTTTTTAAGTTTTGAGTCAAAATGTGCAACAATGCAATCTTGCACTAAAAGTTGCTTTTGTAGCCTTTGAAGGAAAAAGTGCTAAGTTGTGAAATTAGCAAATAGTGAAGGGTTTGGTATAGACCTGGGAGGCTCAATCACAACCAATTTGACAACATTCCTTTAAGAGGCATCTAACAAGATTAAGATGACCTATTTGAACAAACCAAACAACCTTCAAAGCTTGACAATCATCAGAAGTTAGATTTCACACTTTCACCCCTTGAACCCTAGTAGTAGTGGAAACTCAATTTGTGCCCAATATCTCAAATGTTCTCCCAAACACTAGAGAAACTATTGATGGTTTTAGACACCCATTTTAGAGTTATTACACATATCTCAATGTCAGGTACAAGTCCTTTGGACCAAATCCCCAAAAACACCCCTTCTAGGCTAACCTAATTAGGTTGATTAGGCCTAATTTGCAAAGCAACATGCCCTCAAACTTATCATAGGACCTTGAAACCTTGGGGAAGAATTTCTTAGGTTCCTGAACCTCCAAAACCACAACTAGATTCCTCTGGTACGGACAAATTCATGCCAAACCTGAAAACCCTTGTTTTATGCACTATTTAAGAGGGTTTATTGAATATGCTACTTCCACAACCTCCCAGAATTTAAAAACAATTTGACCAAAGGACATTAACCCTATACATTCCTAAAATTTCAAAACATGATGACCTCCCATAGAGATTCATCCAAACCCTAGGCCTAATCCCTCATTCACATGCATTTTTGTTCACAAAACTCACTGTAGCAGCAGGTTTATTACTCTTATTTATTTCCTAGCACTCAAGTCATGCATCCTACACTTAAATCAGACATCATATGGTTCCTTACATGAGTTACACTTTCCACAGAAGATTTAATGACTATTAAAGGCCAATTTTACATCATTTACACATGATATAACAACAATATTATGCATATTGTAAGTTTGCTCCCCTAACACCTATAACTCACTAAAACCACACCAATGGCTTGAAATGAGCCTTATTACATACACAAAACACTAATCTTGCACACTTTACATGTAAATTCAAAAAATTTCCTTCAAAGGATACAAAGATACTTTAGTGCAAGATCACCATTTTTCACATTTTAACACCTAAACTCAAAATCTCAACCTAAGACATTCTTAGTGGTCTTGATTGACCTTATTCAAAACAAAACATGATCAAAGACTCATCCACATACCTATTAACCTCCTAATTACCATCAAATGATCAAATAAGGAGGATGAGGTGTAGGTGCTCCTCCACCAAGGTTGTAAAAGTGTATTAAAGAGGGAGACCAATGTTCACCTATTTCAAATGTTAGTTTTGGAAGTTGAAGTGGTTTGTTTTAGGAGGGAAAAATTATAAAAGGCCATGAGAAACTTGAATGGAGGATGATCCTTGGATTGGGCGTCAAACCAAATGAGGAAATGTTGAGTTTTCCTGAAGAAAAATGAGGTTTTGGTGAGTGAAAATGAGTTTCTAAGTTGGGCAGCATTATTTTATGTTAGATTGAGCATGAGAAAGGTATTTTAGGCTTGTTTGAATAGTTAAGTTTTTTAGTTTTTGGCAAGTGCTACTTTCAATAAAACCTAGGGTTTCTAAGCCTAGGGAGAGGGTTTTATGGTTTGGGTGGTAAATGATTGAATCTCTGCAATCTAACACTGTAATTTAAAGTTTTGACAGATATAAAATGCTGCCCCAAGGTTTTTGGAGATTACGCAAAGTTTTGAAGGTGGTTGCTTTGAAAAAGTGGGCTAATTTGGGCCCTTAAAAGCATAGGAAACCTAATTTGTGTAGTTTGGTACAAACCAAGCATTGGTGATTGTTAGATAAGTTGAAAGGCTCTGTAATAGGTCCTTGATGTGTGTTGTGTTGTGAGTTGAAAGGTTGTGTGAGTGGAGTTATACCCGATTGAGTGACTTTGATATGCTACAAGGAACAATGTGAATATGTTGAATGAAGAAGTCCTAATGAAATTGTAAATTGAAAAATATGTTTTCATATTGGAGTTGTGTATTTGTGTGTTGCAGGCCTCCCCCTACTGCATTAGGAGTATATTCCAATTTTTTAGAGACTTGTATGGAAAATTTGGTAGCATAGACAAGGCAATCAACTAGTTTGTATAACTGTTTGACAAAATACCTCAATGAAAGCTTTGGAAGCATACACAAAGTAAGTCAATTGTTAATTAACAAAATGCCTCAAAGAGATGTGGTTTAAAAATGTAATTGGAAAGTGTATAGAATTGTGTAATTTAAAATGTCCATTGACAACCTAAGGTTGTAACATGACAAACAAATAATGATCAACATGGAATATGCAAAACAACAAAAATGAAAGCAAGTCATAATAGAATGAAATAAAATGTACAAAGACTTTACATACCTAAAAAAACCAGAGTTTCAAATGGAGGAGTTCTACCCAATTATGTAGCCTTTGCTTCTTCCTTCCTCAAACTCCTCAACAATTTTACTTTTTCAAAACCTTGTTCCCCTCCAAACTTCAATTGTATATTAGTTATCACTAGAATTCAAAATTGAATTGATATTATATGCCTTTCAATGTGAAAACTCTGTTATTTCTTGCAAAGGTGGTGGAAAGATCATGAAAAAGGTCATGGAATCTAAAAATCATGCATGGACACTTCACTCAATCT